>OMKZ01050773.1:14605-25943 GCA_900302535.1 Neoniphon sammara | reverse complement strand
GAAATGATGGATGACACATTTTTAAAAGATGTATATTTACTCTCTGATCCATTTTGTACAACAGGATCATTGAATGATGAATGAATATAATGAATAAAACTGCTACTACATCTCCACTACATGACTTCAACAATATACACTTGAATTATACAAGGTGTGTCACATTTTTATCCACCAGTTGTCATCATTAATCACACTTTCTAAACCTTGTGGTCAAACATCAAGTGATACCTTCAAATTTATGTACTGAAGTACACATCACAGAACGGTTGTAACTCTCCTGGTATCAGTGAAGAAGAGAAGACTCAACGTTCAGACTGCATAGAGGAAAAAAAATGTTGGGAGTCCAGCTCTGTCTTAACGTTCAACACCCACTGGTCCAGCCTGTCCAGATCACCTGGAGGAAAGCTGTAAACAGACAAATCAATAAATAATAATAAACAAATATAACTGTTAGGTTACTTATTTCTTTACATATTTATTTACATGCAGACAAGAAAGTGTGGGTGGAAAATCATGTGGACATCACTGTCATCCTTATCTTTCTTATTTATTTGTTAAGTACAGTTATTTAGCTTTTTACATATTTCATGTTGCCTAATAGTCAAATGCTTCAATTTAACATCCTATCAGCCTCAGTAAGAGTAAATTATGTAAATTACCACTGATCTATAATAGCAAGTATTATAGGTCAGTGGTACACACTCTATTGGCAACCTCGCTGGGAAACTGAATTTGATGGTCAAGCTACATTTTCACAGAATTCACACAAAATGACACATGAAATAACATAAAAACAAATTCCCACTATAGCCTGTGGCAGTAATTAGGCCAATTTTCACATTAAATTCAGGTGTCTGTCTCTGCTTTATCCCATAACAGATTACAAGCAGCCAGTCACCAGAATCTAATGAGCTAAAATGTCTTTCTGTGAATATGTTTTCCGCCTAGTGCCCTGTCAGACTTATCTGCACACCATACACTAGAAGACTTTGAAAAGACTTTTAAAAGACTAAGCCAAGACTAAAGACTCCAGATAATATTAAACATGTTTAATTTTATCGGAACGTCAAGATGAGAGAAAGACTGACATGAGTGTCGCATGAGAGCAAGAAAAGTTGTATTTGAGTTTCACACTCATTGAAATTTGGGGCATCTTCGACTGAAGGAAAACAGACCAAAGTGATCAGTGTAAGATCTGAAAGGTCTTTCCTCCCGATACAGGGATCTCTGTCTTTGCTTTAAATATGTAAATGTTATGAAATACATTTTGATTTCCAGCACTAGGTAGTGATAAACACAAAAGTAATGTTACTTCAATGTGTAAGTTAAAGTGCTGGCAAATTAGAGACATTTTTAAGTCTGGACATAGAATAAATGTAGCTGTTCTCATATATGTTTCAGCTGGACATATTAACATTAATCGCTAAAAAAATGTAACTGTTTTTTAAAATGACATATTTTTGGATTTCTTTGGGAAAAATATTTGTGTGCATAAGAAAAATATTTGTGAGTGCATATCTATGTTTATAAGTCAAAACATACATTTGTGAATATTTTTTTGTTTGTGTGTGCATAAGAAAAATATTTGTGATCACACCGTTTTATAAATCATGACATACATTTGTGAGTTGTTTTTGTTTATTTGTGATTATTGAGACTTAACTGACCCCATACATGCACACCTAATTAAAATCTGATCAAAATGTCACATTAGAATGAATTCAGGTGAATTGCCTCCTCTTGGCAACCAGTGACATGTTAATCAATTACAGGCAGATGATGCAGACTGAAAAATATCAGTCAGTAACAGCTGACACATTTCATTTTGATTTAAAAGTTAATATTGTTCTGATAAACCCATACATAACTCCAACCCTCCAACACACATACATGCACTTTAATTGCAGGCTCACCTGACCTGCTGCTGCTGTATGTCTTTTCATTGTGCTGTTGGCACTGAGTGACAGTGACTGCTGGAGAAAATCAAAATGTCATTTTCCAAGCAAGAAGTCTTTCAAGCCTCAATACATGGTGACAAACTTTTTCAATTTCCCCAATACCCGAGTGTCTGTTTAATCCCAGGAAAGCATTATACTAATGTTCATATTTATCCTGCTTCATCTCTCTGACAGAAAATGGGTGTGTAGGCCTGATTAGATTCAGGGGTACTTATCAGTCTGTGTGTGGAAAGGGGGGGTCTTACTCATGGTACTCATACTTGGCTTAGCGTTTCTTATGAGACAGCATTGTCAAAGATAGTCTAATCGTCTTAGTGAAAGAGAGCCAAACAAACTCAGTGTTGGATATAAGCAATAGCTGAGTCACAATAAAGTAATGCACCGGACAATACATGCATTTTAATTTGTGTTAAATGGGACAGTAATGGGATAATCCCAATGAAATCATGCGTCCCTTAATCTTTGGATAATATAATAGTATAAACAAGGAATCAGAATATCCATTCACCATAGAAAACAACAAATACTCATTCAGCAGGACTTGGCTGGCTTTGAATACTTTAAATGCACAGGAAGTCATCAGCCATAGATCTCCATTACAGCTCAATCAGACAAGCCTCGGATGCATCCCTTTAATATGGAAGAGCCCCATCTAGTGGAAAATATCCATCCTCATGCATAAGAAAAAGTTGGAGTGGGGAAAACAGGTTACTGTGAAAGCTGCAGGTGGTGGTGGTGGTGGTGGGGAAATGGAATGATATATCCTGATACTGATATAAAGAACAGATTTCCATATTGTTTGTTGGGTGTCATTATGTTGCTGGGCCCTATCTTCTTATCTTACTCTTATTACTGAGACAAATGAGCATCCCCACTAGGGGTGTATGACTTGGGGATTATTACGTTTAAGATGTGATAACTTTTTCAGATGGAACTTTAATGATCCCTGTGGGGAAATTGGGCTGCTGCGGCAGCAAATAGTAATGGGACACAGCAAAGAAACACAGAATATAAACAACAAAACAAGAAATGAACAGAATATAAACATAAACAGAATATAAAAACCCATTCTTGCAACAAGGAATATAGTACAATATGTTCGACTGAAATTTGAGACTGAAAAGAACGATAATAATACTCATAATAATACCCATAATACTTTAGTGATAATGTATGATAATATATCATACATTGTCACTAAAGTATTATGGGGGTGTGCAAAATAGCAGAACTTCTGAGAGAGAGAAATGGCATAAAATATGTATAATAGGGAAATACACTGAGTATATGGATCATGTAGTAATAACTGTAAAAACAGAAAGAGAAAGAAAGAAAATATTAAAATAAATAAATAAATCTGCAGTATGTAACAAAGAAGAGGACTATGAGAATAAAAATAAAAATAAACAGAGGTAAACCATATGCATGCGTTTTGCTCACATAAGTTTATCATTCTACAATAACCTTTTTCTCATTCTATTGTCCACCTGATGTGGTTTTGTTCTGTTCTGCTGTCAGTCTGACCTTTGAATAAGTAAGTAATATTTAACCTAATCATCACTCCACTGTGTTCGGTTCCATGCTGGTTGTTGGCACAAGTGCTGTTTGTGGGGAGGCATGGTGAGCACTGAGCTTGTGCCATCACAAAGTCCCCTCACTCTGACACCACTGAATTATTCCATACAACCATCCTTACCTATGCTTCTCAGCTCTGTTGCCATCGGTGCCGGCAGAGCTCGCTGAACTTGCGCCCAATTCATTTCCTCACGCAGCTGCTCCAAACCCCCACAGCGCAACAGAGAGCAGGTCAATATTAAGATAGAGAGGAAGACAATAGACGGGCGAACAGGAGTGCGTTTCGTGACGCGTTATCAATCACTGTCTGCACCCCCTGCATGAAGTGCGCCAGTGTTCTGACAGCGTGCTACTAGAATGCCTGAACTTCAAAAGATGTTTGACATCAAAGGAATCGCGTCATGCGAGCCAGAAGGAACTCAGACCAAACAAAATGCAACATACAATACAAAACAGTCCTGAGCTGATTGAGAAGAAGAGAAGAGAAAAGAAAAGAAGAGAAGATAGGAAGACTTACTCTTATTTTTTTTTCTTGTTGATTATTCAGCCTTTGAATCCCATATGAACCCATACCAGACCTCTCAGATCTTTCTGGTACTTGGCAAGTATATGTGAGACTTACTACCTCATTCACCCGTCAACTTCAGAATCAGAATACTTTATTGAAGCCTGAGGGAAAATTTCCTAGACCCGTGAGAATCCAATTTTCGACAGATTGTCTGTTAAAATAATGAACACCGAGCACCTTCACATATAGCTTAATAATGAGGCCAAGTTGCACAAAATCACAGCATTTGACGTTTTGGATACTTGATGTTTTGTAAAGCTTATTTCTCTCTTGAAAAGGGAGAAACCTATGCAATAAAATGTATCTTTATGGAATAAAATTCAAATATTTTACAGTCCAGACAGATTTCCAGTTGGAATATTTTCATCAGTCACCTAATTCCGACAATAATTTCTGAATGTTCAAGCTAATGGAGCTGCCCTGTGCTATCCAAAGTGCAACTTTGACTTCATGATCATGGAAAACAATACAAGAGAGATTTTTTTTCCCCCCAGTGTTTCTTGGGAGGTGTTATACTGGTTGCTGACGTTAACATGGCACAGCCCAGCCCCTGGTAAAATGCGAGGAAAAGTCGAGGCGCAGATAAGTGCGGAGCTGTCCAGCGCGGCGCGCTGACGCACCAGGTGAGAGGACTCCAAGACGCACAGCAGCAAAGCGAAAAACACCGACCTGCTAAATGCTGTACGAATAACTGGACGAGTTTTGAGCGCTTGTTATAGTACTTGGCAAAGCAGGGGAGTTTAGTTCATGCAGAAATTGACCGGCACGAGCTGTACATACCATGAGAGCTCTTTGCCTTGAAGCATTAGTGCAAAGGTGGGGATACGCACGCCCTGCATTTACGCACAGATATCCAATCGGCGAGTCCAACAAAGTGTGAAATTCGTCTGGAAGAACAGAAACATGAACTTGTCCGGTCATGGTTGCGAGTTCGACTTCCTCCCGGAGGAGCCGTGGAACCTCAGCAGGCTCGAGGAAGACGACCAGAAACTTTTATTCGGGATCGGCACGGATAATTTCATCACGCTGCTGGTTTTCGGGCTCATATTTACGCTCGGCGTGCTGGGGAACTCTATGGTGATCACCGTGCTGGCCCGGAGTAAACCAGGGAAGCCACGGAGCACCACCAACATATTCATCCTCAACCTCAGTATAGCAGACCTCTCCTACCTGCTCTTCTGCATCCCTTTCCAGTCCACCATCTACATGATGCCGACGTGGGTGCTGGGCGCCTTCATTTGCAAATTTATCCATTATTTCTTCACCGTGTCCATGTTGGTCAGCATCTTCACCTTGTCTGCTATGTCCGTGGACCGCTACATTGCCATCGTGCACTCCAGAAAGTCCTCCTCTATCCGGGTGGCCAAGCATGCTTTCATCGGAGTGGTGGTCATTTGGATACTGTCTCTGGCCATGGCAGCGCCGGTGATGTATTACCAGAACATATTTCACAGAGGAGAGAACCACACCTATTGCTGGGAAGTGTGGCCAGATCAAAACCAGAGGAAAGTTTATGTGGTTTGCACGTTTGTTTTTGGGTATGTGTTGCCGCTGCTGCTGATTTCCTTCTGTTACGCAAAGGTAGGCAAAGCGCGTTATCTCATTTCCACATGGTTCGTGCTCATCAAAAGTAGGGCGAATTGATTTATTAATCGAAAGTGTGTCTTACCTTTATTTCTTTGCTTGCAGGTTTTAAACCACTTACACAAAAAACTAAGAAATATGTCCAAAAAGTCAGAGGCATCAAAGAAAAAGGTATGTATTAACCGAGGGTGGTAACCTGTTGATTCAGGGTTGGAGGGTTAAGGGTTATATGTAATGAGATTACAGCAATTTGATTAAATGCGGTTATTGCAGTTACAGTTACTGAATCAAACAGATAACAGACAGGTGCTTTGAAAAGGTATCGGTCTATAGTTACTTGTTGAATTACTGTGGATTAACATTAATGTGAACTACCTGTAATAATATGGGTATAGATGATAATAACAAAAATAATAGTGTTAAATATGTTGGGCCTAATTTAACCTCACACAATTCAAGGTACTGTTCAAACAACAAAGTAGTTTGAATCACTGAGTTGAAATAATGCAATGATCTGGAGTCTAGTGAGGACCAGCATTGTGTAATAAATTTAAAATACCGTCTAAGCCGGAAGCATGCATTTTTAACCCTGTGATGCACCGGCTATTCGTCCACTGGTTTCCCTGCTTTCTGCCCACACTGGGACTGACTCCAGCATGACCCAGAATAGGAGCTAATGGGTATGGAAAATGATTGAATGAACAAAGCATCAATGTCAGTGATGGTGATGACATGATGATGATGATGATGATGATGATGAGCAGGGTGTGTCTTAATTGTACTTCATTTAATACACTCTCTCTGGCTATAACCTGGTCAGTGCATTTCACAGTACGAAAGGCTGTAGCCTTTTCTTCGCAGGCATTCGAACAATGCAAAAGCTCATTAGGAGGGTGAGTCACGGTTACATTGACCTACACACATTATACAGCAAGGGGCACGACTGCACCATATCCATTAATTTACTCCACTTAAAAGCCTGAACTGGCCGAGAAAACCGATTTTTTCCTTTTTTTCAGTAATCACTTAGTGACAAAGGAATTGCAATGTGACAACTGTAGTAGAGTTTGAAATATACTGCATTGTTCTTTAACAGTTAACTCAGTACACTTGAATGAAGTGGCCAAAAGGAAATAGCTGCCCTCCACCCTTCATTATTCATGGATATGGTCATTTAGCTCCCCAGAGTGCCAGCAATGTGCTGCTGCCCACTTGACCGACAGTGTGTCTATCCATTGTTCTTTACAGCTAGTCAGTTTACCAGCAGGATTTGATCGAACAGCCCCTTGGGTTATTAAACTAGGATGAGTGCCCACCAGGGATAGACTGGTAATAAGAGTTTTCCAATATCTTGGGTTGATAATGTTATTGTTATTATTATTATATCACATATGGAGCAGTCAGTGTTGTTCACTGCTGATATGATGAAGATTCCCCTTGATCACAGCTACAGCAACAGTTTGTAAAGCCGACAGTGAAATCTTTTTTTCTTTGCACATTCATTTAATTGTTCAATAATTGTTCAATAGCATTTTTTAAAATTAATAAATTAATTTCTCCTTATGTATCCTAGGTTCTCCTAGCATTGGGTCCTAAGCCTGTCTTAAAAAGCTTAATGGTCTAATAACCCTTAATTAATTTCAGGTTTAGGCTTCAATGGAGAGTTTTAGCCTCCCATGATGGCCAACATGTTCTTTCAGCTATTCCACCCAGACCGTAATAAAATTCTGGGGTAAACACTGAATTCTTGTCATTTTTGCATGAAAATGGTCAGGTTTAAAAGACATTTGGCACATATTATTGTTCTCAGAAACTTATGTCTAAAAATACCAGTATCCAAGCCCTTATCGCTCTTCCCCAGACTGTAGTGTCCACACAGAAACCTGACCTGGATGTTAAAGGGAAAGGGGGGGTTGGTGAGAATGTCTTTGTGGTTTGGTGGGCACCCCCAAATGCTTCACTGAATCGGGCTTAGAAAAACAAAACAGTAAATTCTGGTGGGATCCTGATAATTTGCTGTAGAATGCCTTTATTCACTCGTGAGTGTACCAGCATGCAGAGGGAACATAAGAATGACTTTGACAGGTTTATGACAGAAGATACACAGTTGGCAAACACTGTATCCACAATAAACCTATAGGCTCAGTCACTACCTTGGTAGTTAAACTGTAAATAATGTCCACAGAGACAATATGCAGATACAACAAATCTGAGTAAGGTATCAAAAATTTCAACAAATGAGAAAACATGCAAACTGGTGTAATGCTCAAACATGAAAATACTTAGATCCCCACATCATTCAGCTGCCGTTTAGGCTTGCCTTAATATAGTGATGTTTCTGGTGCGGAAACCTACATTTTTTATGTTTGAACATTCTTTTGAAACCACCCAACTGAAATGTTATGGGAGGATGAGTGTGTCATCATCTTTGTTGTTTCACAACTGGTATAATGCTGTCAAAAGTGAAGCTGCAGCATATAAGATTTTTAAAAATATACCCATTCTCTCAGCCTAAATTACAAACTGGGACTACATCAGAGAAGAGTGGAAGAAGAAATTTCAGTGCAGAAGTAGTGTGCAGCTTACTGATGTCACCTTACTGTACATATCTGGATCATATCATGTAGAAGAGAAGCTTCCTTGTTGAATCCTGACAGCTTCCTTGTAGAATCAATGGACGCTTTGAGATAATAAGCAAAATGTCAGTTCATTATGAAAGAAACTGGTACCGTTACTTTTGCTGGGCTTTCATTCTTTGTCATTCTAAGTATTGTCAAATCAGTTTCCTAATTATTGTCGTGATTGACGGAACGAAAACAGTAGAACTCAACTGTGAGGGCAGTGCAACACCCAGACAGTCTTCAGCGTGCGCACACAAGCGTTACCTTTGTGAGGCGAACGTGAAGTACATGTGAACTTCTGCACCATCATATAATATGAGAAAGTCTGACTGATGCCAACGCTAGCTAACGCTACATACTTATATGGAAGCTTTTGCTAGCCCTCGCCTCTGATGTAAAGTTAGATTGGTCAAATAATCCTTGTACAGTTACTACTGTTTGATAAGCCTAGCAGAGGACAACAGGTGCATCAAATGGGGGCGGGAGGAATAAAAACTGAGGTTGTGTTCTGATTGGATCGCTCCACTCTTACATGTGAAAGTAGCTTTTCATCCCCAGCAAAACCGATCGCTTGACTCAGGATAAATCAATTGATTTCCCTTTAAATATACAAATGTAGCATGATGAATGTTGGAATTTTCATACTGAATTTTATCTTGTAAATACTGCTGTGATGTTCACTAATACAAACAGTATTTCCTACATCAGCTTTAGAAAACCTGTCAAGTAATTGGAGGAACCAAATCTCCTGTCACATTAGCTTCAACCCCTGCACTTAATTGTTAAAGGCATTCATCTTCATAATGTGTGGGCTGTGCCTGACTAGCACACCTACTGCGTTAATCCTCTTGGATTTAATAGTCTCCCACTGATTCACTCCTACTCTATTCAAAAGTTTTCTTTGCAGGTTTTAGAATTTCACTCTACATTCTTGGGTGGAAAAAAAGCTATAAATTACATAGCTCAGCCACAACTAAACGCCTGTTTCTCTGTCTGAGACATACTCCTCTAACCAAGCTAACTATCATGGTTCCTTATTTTTCTCCCCTGTGGCCAGCTAGCCCAACATTATGCCTTGTGGTCATGACCAAGCCTCTCTTACAACACACTGTACTGCAACAGTTGTAATGTAAACAAACTGTTACTTGCCAGCCCCAGATTTATTTAGATGAATCAGGGGCTGTCAAAATAAAAATGTAACACCATAAGCTATGTTAATTTATATTAATATTGCCTGTTGCACATACAGTGCTGAAAAATGAACAAGACAAATGATAAAGAGATGAGAAGAAGTACATTTTTATCCAGTTAGGAAAAAAAGAAAACAAGAGGAAGAAAACTGTTAGGGCAGATTAAAATACAAGAAGGAGCTTTGTCTGCCAAGTTATCCATGTAGTTATAAAATCAATCCTAGAGTGCTATGTAATAAAATTCCATAGGGTTCAGACTTAGCTCAGACTGCATTTTATTCCAAAATATGAAATATATGCAAAAGTACTGAAAATGAATATGGAAACTCCCTCGTGTCATCATCAGCGTCGTTTTCTGCCCACCATCAACAAGTCTTCTATATTTGTGTGTGCCGGTAATTTGTTTGTTCGGATCCTTGTTGATAACCGTGCGCGCGAGTTGTGCGCGCTGGCACTTTGTACCATTCCGATAAATGTTTTACCATCTTTTGGCCTTGGCAGCTCACTGTGGCGCCAGGCCTGTGAAAAGTGGTATCAGTGGCAGCTGGGAGATACAAGGTTAGGCTCTCTGATGTTATGAAGTTCATCTAACATAAACTTTCTATCAGCCTTAGGCACACACAGCAGCATCAAGACAGCCTTGTGAACTCAAATGAGACACACACAGATGTTAGGTTCCCCTAATCTGCTCTGAAAAGGCATTTGTACAAAGATTTAACAAACCCATTAACTCCCCCTCCAGCCCACCCACTCTCCAAATAAAATAAATCAGAACTAACATCTCGGATTTTTGTTTGAAAAACATTTCGTGTCAAAGCCATTTGTAAGATTGATGCCCTTGGAAATGAGTCATGGAGTTCATTTTACTTGGCAGTCAACAGTGTTTTCTAATGGCTTCTCAGTGTAGAGTCAGAGGTTAAGAAGCCACTAATAAGTGGGTTTAGCAGTTTCCTCTCGATCACAAGTCAGTCAGGCACACAGACGGCACGCATGGATGGTTCCGGATAATTATGAAAACTAATACTTTGCCACGTCTTCCTGAAGCTGTTTATATTTATCACTAATGGCGTCTGTGAACTGAAGCTGAGAATTGAAGGATGTTTTATGCTTTCGAAACCCTTACAGCTATCTCGTTGACAGAGATGTTCATCTCAATTTAACTACGCTGCTTAAATAAAGATAACCGAATGAAATAGTAGCATCGCTCAAATTTCTCAGCTGCCTCTATGATATTGTGCTCTAAACATTAAAGGAAAATTCCACCCTCCGATACTCCTGTACTTAAAGATTATTGATCTGCGATGTTCAGTGCACTCCAGGAGCATCCCTGCTGTGTATACTTTTCTTCACTTAGCTATTTCCTACATTTCCCAGAGTGACTTGCACCCGTGACTCCAACGACAACGTTTCTTGTGGCTGCACTGTATTCTGGTCTGTTGAGGCTACTGCCTGTAGGGTCAGTGACCATTTGTGCACAATGGCAGCTCTATGAGGAAACCACTGTCTTTTGACTGTGAGGGACTGGCAACTAAATCTGACATTTACTGTTGATATTTTAGAATGTTGAAAAACATTCTGCTATCATGCTCCATTGTAGTGGTGCTGGAAATGTCTTGATGTGATGTCATCTTGCTGACATTTGGCTAGCTACCCAAAAAACAAGCAAAATACACTACCAAACAACACAATGGATCCAGAAATACAAAATATATCCCTCCACCAATAGATTTAACAGTGCTGAAAAGTTATAGCAGATTTTCCTTCAAGGAGATAAGACACAATTATTATTATTTTTATTATTATTATTATTATTATTATTATTATTATTATTATTTATTT
>OMKZ01050773.1:0-14585 GCA_900302535.1 Neoniphon sammara | reverse complement strand
CAACCTTTACTTCTACCACTTGAATATATGACTGATATGTTAATTAAGGAGAAGATGGAACAACATAGGGTTAATGTAGTCTAAGAATCAAAACATCTTGACTGCCGAGACTTCACTATTTATTACACTAGCAGACCGGTTACCAGTTCATGGCAAAGCAAGGTTACAGCCAGTCTGGCTATAAGAGAAAGGGTGAGAGACATTCATATTGTTTTCTATTTTACTGGTGTTTATATTGGGCTAATTGATGGCTCTCAAGGGTTTGAGGTGGAGTTATGAATATTTTCTTGAGGCTATGCAAACAAATGATTGCCCTCAACATTCTTCCACATTACAACTGTGGGAACTTCTCCCTGTCTACAAAGTCTGTGTTTGTGTGTGTGTGTGTGTGTGTGTGTGTACACATTAGGATGAGACAGATATATGGGGGCAATATTGGCCTCTTAATTGTACATTGTATAGGGGGTGCAGTACTGATAGAATTGTATTTTGGAGTGGGTTCCTGTAGTTGGAAACCAGTTCACTCACTCCTAGCGAACTGCAGCAAAGATCTCTTAGAAGAGGAAAGAAAGTGAGACATTTTCTAGTTGAATAATCCACTCCAAAATGTTTTGGTGTGATTGTACCCCTAGTGTCCCACAATAGTGTAGATGCTGTTAAAGAGGCTTTCCCACCCTGATGAGAAAAAAAAAAAACATGCCAAATACTCCAAAATATTTAAAATCCTTTGGCATGAAACTGGTCATTTTGATACTGAGGATCACAAAATGTTTCTTAATGGCAGCTTCAGTCCAAAATATATAAAGTCAGATCATAAATACTGCAGCCTCGTTTCCATGCCATAATGTATGTAACCTCCTGCCTGTCTCCCTCTACCTGTATCATGTAGCATGATTGATTTATCATTTAGCTTTGCTTGAATGCAATAGCAGGGAAGCCTGGAAGCAATTCTAATTAATTTCAGGCCTCTCAATATTTTTACACTTGTTTGTTTTCTCCATGTTGTGAGCTAATTAGCTTGACTATAAATCCACTCTCTACTGAAGAATTCAGCAGAGGAGCGCAGCAGATTATGCACTGTGTAATTGGCTTTTTTTGATGACGCTTTCCAGCTGTATCATTTGGCTTTATTTTAATGACAGTTTTGGCAAAAGGAATATGATCCACCACTTCCTCCAAAGACACTGTATTAATATGGTTTCCCATAGCTGCCATATCAAGCTGTCCAGGGATGTATTGGAGGGTAAACTCAGCTAAATTCCACTTACCCACCATTGAGCTGAGCTTGAGCATGAGCTAAATCTTTACGATGAATTTATAGTGTACATAAGTAAATGGTATCAAACTGACTTTTAAAAAGAAAAAATGTTTGTTTAATGATTGTTTTTATATTGATGTTTATTTGCCTTTTGATGATGAGTTGTGGTGATAGTTTACCCTTCTTTTATGTAGAACTGCACCACTGAATAACCACGTTTTATCACTAAAGCACCATAAGTATTCACAATCAATGTTGATGGGGTATGTACATTAATGACATGGACTTACAGAGGCAATCAGTTTCTCATTAGGAATTTGCTCTTATCAGAGGTGGATCAGGTGGCTATGTTTAGATGCAGGGAGAAATCCATTCTTATCATGCTGCTGATTGTTTTATCTTGGCATCAAGGAGACTCATTAGCAGGTTATCAAAAGTTCATGTAAATACCTTAAAGAAACACAGCACATTTTCCCACCTAATGGGCAGTTGACACTTTGGAAAAATTCCCATTGTTCCAAGAATATAGTCAAAATCATCCATGTGTCCCTAGTAGATCATGCAAAATGGTGCCACATGCTATCACTTTAGCATACACTATGTTGAGTGACAGTGGGTGAACAGCAATATCAACGGAGAAGACTGAGAAGTAGTTCTGTATTATATGGCCCTGAGGATTCCTAAATGTTAAATTAAATATTGTTAAATTAAATTTAGTATAGCTAATATAGTCAGGTTTAAAGCTGGAACAATTTGAAGTGAACAAGCACATATCCATCCGCTGCACAGAGATTTGTAGGTGTACACAGTCTCCCATTTCTCACCACTTTCACCTCCTCTAGAAAAGGAGAAAGTAGTCTCTGATAAAATCAACTATAAATACAGTAAAAAAGTAACCTGGCCAAGAGGGACAGCAGCATGTTAAGTAGTTCCAGACTCAACTCTCACCAAGTGAGCATACGTCAAAACAGTTAGACTAAAACTGCAATACAAACAAAGGTTTATTTTTGGAAGTAGGCCATGTCAGGTGAAAATAGCCCTTGGTAGTATTACTATGTTAATTTTGTGTCATGTTTCGTGTACATTTTATAAATATCCTGTATAAAAATGGTAGATAGCCACACACTGTTTAAAGAGTAACTAAACCCTAAACACAAATTGGTGTGAAGCCTGACCTCTAATGGTTAAAAGAAAGGTGTCTGGCCTTTGGCGGCAGGTGATGTCACCACCCAAGGAGAACAACAGGTTGTGACATCACCTCCCACCAAAGACCAGGCACCCTACTTTTAACCACTAGTGGTCAGTCTTCACACGCATTTGGGTTTGGGGTTTAGTTACTCTTTAAAGGATAGGGCTGATGTTCTTCAACCCAGGCCACTTTTCAAATGCTGATTCCCATCATATGTAATCATACATAGCACAAACTTACTGCTAGCTTCAGTGATGAGAAACTTACCACTGTGCTGCTGTTAACTGCTAGCCTTCAATAGTCAAATGTGTATATACTAATACTGTTTACAGTTACTCAGCATTTAGCCGCAAAGTTCTCATTTTCTCATTTTAAGCGTCTGCTTAAGCATTAACATGGAGCACCACAGATAATGATCTTTACATGGAGACACATGGTTGCATTTGGTGTCGTTACTTTACTTTACTCATTGCTTTATGAGTACGTTTACATCTTTCAAAAGACTTTAACTGAAGTATGATTTGCAAATGTAGGCATTTTGGTTTTTGAGGACACTGACTTGTTCCCTCCCTTTCTCGTTTTCCCATCCTCATTTGTGAATCCCAGACTGCTCAGACGGTGCTGGTCGTGGTGGTGGTCTTCTGCCTGTCTTGGCTCCCCCATCACGTTGTTCACCTCTGGGTGGAGTTCGGGACCTTCCCGCTGAACCAGGCCTCCTTTGTGTTACGGGTGGCCGCTCACTGCCTGGCTTACAGCAACTCCTCCGTCAACCCGGTCATCTACGCCTTCCTGTCAGAGAATTTCAGAAAGGCGTACAAGCAAGTGTTCAAGTGCCAGATCGGTTCCAGCGACTCCCCGCTCAACGACATCAAGGAGATCCGCAGCAAGGCCGAAACCCCGCCTTCTACTAACTGCACCAACGTTTGACTGACAAGGTGTGGATGGTGATATGAAAACAATTAAATTATGGCAAAGTGCCACAGATACTCAACAATTTGTCAAACACAAGTGGGGGTTGATTTTATGGGTAAGTACGGTTGCTTGGGTATCAGCTACAGTGGCAATGTTCCACATAAGCGCTGTTCACTATGTCTGGACTTGAGGATAAAGCCACTATGGCTCCGGGACATGAGTGCTCTCTCTGTCATCAGTCAACATATGAGAAATATGAAATTGTTGTCATTTCAGATTCTCTTGAATGAAATCCTCTGTTGCCACAATTCTTGTAAAGACTTTACAAGAATTAAAAAAGTCAAAAGATTGTTGTAGAAAAAATATGTTCTTTGTTGTTTGAATACATAATGTCAGCATACTTGTCTGAAGTCCTACCTGTACATATGAGAAAGTTGCCATTGCCATTGTGCTCAGTGTGAGAAAAGCTTGTATTTGAAAAAGATATTATTGTAGATGTACTTTTGGCATCATGATAAAAGCTGATATTCTCTTATGCCTCTGAACGACTTATGCTATGTTTTGTTATTATGCTACCCTTAACAGTTTTAAGGATATGTTTCGCTGTATGACTGAGCCAGCATGTTTCAGATGCATTGTGTTATGCAGACTACCCTATCTCTTCTGAAATGTATGTATTGCTCCAGTCTGTGCATTTCTAAACTTAAAAACAACCCGACAAGAAATCCTGTGGAAATAAAGAATTATGATGCAGAATGCTAGATTTGTGTGATGTGCCAGCATGAGCTCTTATTATCTTTTAACATTAAAATGCATTAAAGGGGCTCTATTATAGAAAGTAAAGATTTCTCCCATATGCATACACTGTATGATTAAAGATGTTTAACAATGTAAAGACATTGTTAAAATATTTTTGTCTGAGTGGAGAAAATGAATCTTTTTTTTTTTATACAGGTAGTTTCAGACTAACTCCTGACTAATTGAATGCATTAGAACTGGACTTGGTCTGTCTCTAAAGAATGACTCAGACCATTCCAGTCAGCTCAGTTTTGCAGCGTTTCAGCTGGAGGGCCTCCACGCAGCAGGTTTGCCTCTTAAGTAAGACAAAATCCTGTTGTTAGCCAATCAGGACTCAGTATTGTGACTCTTAT
The DNA here is from genome assembly GCA_900302535.1 of Neoniphon sammara. Classification (NCBI taxonomy): domain Eukaryota; kingdom Metazoa; phylum Chordata; class Actinopteri; order Holocentriformes; family Holocentridae; genus Neoniphon; species Neoniphon sammara. The sequence goes on along the minus strand of OMKZ01050773.1, from coordinate 10,075 downwards.
GTTTGTGAAGACTCGTCTTCAACCTAGACCTTTGACTTGGAGCTGCGGCCTGACCTTATTACACATTGCTACATTTGCATCTCTGGACAGTGAGGACTTTTTAGATGAATATGACTCCCTCAATATTCATCAATCATCATCGTTTTATTTTTAATTATTTATTTTCATTAAACGTTAAAAAATCCCAACTTCAGTTCTATGGGTATTTTCAGAAGCTATAGGGTATCTCAAATGTGAGAATCAAGGATTATTCTCAGAAAACAGAGTAGGTTCATCCCATGGCTTTGCGTACTGTAACTACAGCTGGAAGCAGTTATATCCACAGGAATGGAAGAGGATGGTGCTCATTTCAGATTGAAAGAACATTTCAACAAGGGACATTCAGTCATTGGTGTGAAAACCAAGGAGGAGCAAAGGGGACACGGCCATTTGTTGGTGAGGTCAGAGACAGTTAAACTAAATGTTAATGGCATAAGTCCATTTGAGCATGACCCAGAATCACAGGCTGTTTCAGTGGTGTGCACTCTGCAGTGACTATGTGACCTCTGACCTCCCTACACTGTGGATACATTGGTGACAAGAGCACACGATCAGTATCTCACTTTTCAACGGAAAAGACACACTTTAATTTTTGGTAAAGCAACAGTTTTCTTGGTGTCATTTCATTGGTAAGAGGGCTGATGCTTGAAAAGCTTGAAGATTCTTCTTTCAAAGCGGCATTAAAATGATTATGTAAAAGCAAACGCATTGTGCATGCCACTGTGAATGCTTTGCTTTCTAGAAGTTTCCTGGAGCAGGATTTATGATTTTTTGTTATTACAGCTTTTATTTACACACCCATATGATCATGTATTACAGATAATATTGCTTGTATAGCCTGCTTTTCAGTGCTTTAATGTTTTACTAAGGCTGCTTTCATGTCTCCTTTCACCCTCCTACCCTGTTTGAACTCAGCAGTGCTGCTAAAACCAAACAATTTACCAGAAAAGAGAAGAAAAAAATTGTTGCTTTCTTCCTTTCTTCCATGTGTTTGAACTGCAATGCGTGACTTTTTCCAATCTCTTACGGCTCTCTGAAGTACTCTGTATGAAATATTTTGAAATATATCCATGCTTTTGATTGTATCTTTATGCTGTACTAATAAAAGCGGATATGAAAACAAGTGTCATTTCAACTGGAGAAATGTTTGTCCCATAATCATACCTGTAAAATGTATTTCCATTGTGTTTCTTTGTATATGAAAATCCCTTAAAAGGTGTGCTCGTGTCTCACGGAAGCCTTCTATCTAGGAAAGTGAATATAATAATCCTCACCTTCTTTATTGGTTTGAGTATGTAGCTAAAATAAAGCATCAGTGCCACCATAGTTATGTTTTCTTGATTAAGAGCTGGTGGTATCCATTTTCTGTCATCTACCTAGCCATCCCTAAGGAAACTGCTGATGCATTGCACTGGATGTATCTTGATTAGAGAAGTCTCTTTCAGGACAGTTGTAGCCACAAGGATGGAGGTAGGATGGTGGTGCTTTTTGATGCCTGAAAGAAAATTACACATGGGACCAGGGGTCGCGTTAACTGAATATTTTCCGTCATTGACCGTTTTTTTAAAATGGTGACGGAAAAATCTGAAGGCCATCTGTCATTTTGACAGATTGCAATTCACACCCCTGACCAAACAACATCAAAGAATCAAGAACAACAAGAATCAAGAACAACATCAAAACAGCCATGAGAAGTCGTCTGTCAGAGGCAAAAGTCCAAAACCTCATGACAGCAGCCTCTGCAGCAATCCCACTTGAGACATTTGATTACGCACAAGCGGGCACGAGACTGCATTCAGGCCACAGCAGGTGAACTGTTCATATTTTAAGTGCAATCGTTTCATTTCATTGTTCATATGCAGCTACGGGGGCCACAGTCAGTGGATTTTGTCACTGCGGAGAAAAAGTTACATATTCATCTGCTTGATGTGTGATGGCACGGTGTGGATTCTCTGTTAAGCTTGTTCGGACTGAATATTAATTAAAAATGAATGAAAATTAAATGCTATTGAATATGTCATTATTATCATTTTAAAAATAAACGTGACGGGTAAAAATAGATTATGACGGGATTTTTATGACCCTGTCAGTCAAAATGACATACAAAGAAAAAGTCTAGCGCAACCTCTGCATGGGACATACAGTTACTGGCATCAAAATCCAGGAGGGACGAGGAGCACAGACATTTTTTGGTGAGGTTGCAGGGGGCTCATCTCCTCTGCAGTGCCTGAGTGCCAGGAGATAAAAACACATGAACGGACACAATAATGGAGGCTTTCTTTCCACGATGGACGCAGTGATCCTTATATTCTATTATACTCAGCTCCTACACAAAAAAGGACAAATGGAAACTACCACAGAAAAACACCCCTGCTGTGCATTTTATTGTCTGTTGATGTTTCAGTACAAGATCATAGTTGTGATATTTTATTGGTTTCTGTGGGTGGTTTGATGGGGGATCTGGATCTTTTCCAGCACCATTCAGAGGAGTGGCTATGGTTTACACATTCTTATCATGAAAGGCTACATATGAAGGTCATATATTTCATGTTTTATTAGGGCATTTGTAGATAGTTTCAGTCTGCAGTCACAATCAGGCCTTGGATTATATATAGATAGCATATATTTTCACATGTAATAACAGGATCATGTGATTCGACAGCATGTTGTGGCGAAAGTAACAAGGTCAGATTGGATTGTAGGTGGTTGGAGGCAGAGTGGTTCTCGTGGCAGAAATGATCTCTTTGACTGAGTTTACCCTCAGTAGGCATAATAACATAAATACAAATTTTCTGGGTAGACAAAGTTCCAGACACCACGAAATGGCACTCGAACTTCTTTGATTTGATGTATTTCTTGTTGAAACAGGATGTTGGGGCGAGACATAATGCAGAGAGGGATCATTCACAAGTGTAAACCAACAGAATATCAAGTAAGGCAAGAAGCACAGTTTTATTTGAAAGGACGGGAGGAGTAGCGACACTGATAAAAAAAATTGTGCTTTTATTGGTTAAAATGTTTAATTACACCCCCTAGGTCAGGATGAGGTCATTAAAGATATTCTGTTTTACAGGAAGCAGAAGTCATGTGACTTCATTTCATGGGGACTTTCAAGCAAATACAACAAACTTTCAGTTTGTGTTGATTTTAGCGGCCCCTGTGGACACAAGCGGCTGTGTTTCCCAGGAATGAAGACTGCATTTCCCATGAGCACCACTGCCTCGTGTTGTAAAGATCTTTGCTAGCGCGTGCATTTGTTTTGGAAAGAAATGAAAGAAAGAGGCAACTTTTTTGTAATACTATCTTTTAAACACAGCTTTTTGCAAGATGCATAGCAATGAGGTAATGTGGCAATTGTGAAACAACATAAACTTTGTTTTAGTACCATTTGTACACCTAGGTTACATGTAAGGCTGCGTTCACCACCAAATCCAGCAATGCGGCACCTTCCTGCAGGGATGTGTGGAGACGTGGACATGTATTTGTGCTTAAGAACGCAATCACCATGAACCAATCAGAAAATAACCTTTTATTTGTCTGATTCAACTGCTTTGTTCTACTGCTGGTCGTGGTAGAAAAACGAGTCGGAGAGCAGACAAGTTTAATTGTACTTTTGATGTTATCAGGTTAAGAGAAATGTCCTCCCCTCGTCCTAGTAACATCTTTGTACTCCCTCATGCTACAATGCTACATGTAATGTAAACATTCTCTTGAAATAGGCTCTTCCAGTCTGTGTACTGTATTGTTGTACTGTTTTGTCTGATTTAGCGGGGAATCCGACCCAGTGGCAGGCATTTTGAATAACTAAACAGCCAATGTTCCCATCGATAGTCTCGTTTGCTAATGTACGCATATAAAGGCATCAGTATTGAATTGAGATCATCATCATCATCATCATCATCATGACCATCTATGATTGAACGGGTTTCATAACCAGTTAAAAACTCCTTGTAGTTGCTTTAAACTGAAGCCCAGTGAAAAAACAAGAGATAAGAGAGGAGGTAACTCATTTTATGAAGCCTGGTGCTCTTTCCATTGAGTATAAACCAGTATAAGTTATCTTGGCTAGCTAGTTAGCTTAGCTGACCTTCCAAAGTCGAACTAGCCATACTAGCCTATACCTATCTAGCTAAACTAGTTAGCTAACGCGCTACCTTCAAAGATGATGAATGTGATGATCATAAATGAGTTTAAAAAAATCATTGCCTTTTATGTTTCTTATTTAAAATTGGACCACAGTCCATTTTATGGGATTTAGGCTTGCAAGTTAGCTAACTTGCCATCAGAAAAATGATTCTTTGGCCCCACCAACTGAAGTTTAACCATTGAATGGAATTATCTCTACTTCCAAACAGCTCTGCCTCTGAGAAATGTTTGAAAAACTAAACTCTGTGCAAGGAGGTAATAAGGGAGGACTGCTGTTTTATTAAACAGGCCAACTACTGGGAACAAATAACGCTTGGAGGTACAGTATCTCTGCTGTAGCTGCATTTCACAGCAGAGCAGCACTGACTGATAATGATTCATAATGGTTCACCTTTTGTTAAAGAGCCACTTAGTTTTGTTTTTTTAGCAAGAAGGGTGTGGGAGTTATAATCGCACAGTTCATCTCATCTCCAGCAGCTGACAAACAGCATTGTTTTGGATGTCAGATTTGTTTTGTCTCCCTCTGATGATCAACTTTTAACATTTGAATTCACTTTCTGGTAATGTCCACATTATTTTTATCCCTATGATTCATAAGGCTTCTTCCTCCCAAACAAAGGATATAATACTGGGTGTCTTAGCATCACAGTACCTCTGAATCACCATAAAAGCACTGTAAATGTCCCCCTTGCTCATACTCATCATCCTATTTCCTGTATTTTTTTTTTTTTTTTTTTTGGTTTGCACTCCAAAGGGATGATGGAGATGAGAAGCACTCTCTCCAAAGGCAGCGAAGGACGTGGATGTTTGCCTACATTTATCAATGTGGAAAACATCAACACCTCCAGCTCACTCAGTCACTTCACTGCACACTCATTCATTCACTCAATCACACTCACACAACTTCACACGAACATACAGACAGTGCAGCCTCATTTCCTCTGAGCAGGCTGTTATAGACATTGATGGAGCAAAAATACGTTCAGGTTGCTTTGGCTGAGCAGGGATGGAGACTGGAGCAGCTGAGAATAAGTAGATAAAAAGTAAGGGAAAGGGTAAGTCACCCACTGCATGCTGAGTATTGCTGTATTCACTATTTGAAATTGTTAATGCATTTAAGATGCCATCAATAACCTGAAATCTAGACATGCCTAATTTACTGCATCCCTGACTATTTTGCCAATCCCACACTGTTATCAAAAAGACATCTGTGAAAACTGTTTACCCTTGGCTCCACCTGTCCATTGAATGACCGGCTCCTTGCCAGGTGAGGCTTGTTCAACATCATTGCACTTAGTGGATTTAGCTTATATCTCATTCTCGTGCAGAATATGTATTCAGAATATCCCCTTATGCTTCTGCAGATTAACAGTAACATGTGGTGTTTGGTGCACTTAGTCACACTGTTTGCTAAAAGTCTGTTTCACTGGCTCTTACTGAGAGAGAGAGCAGGTAAACTTCAAGCTGAGAATGTCTGTGCTCTTGTGGTTATGACTGGTGGATTACTAGTGGGGATGAAGTTACTATGCAGTATGTAATTACAGCAAAAAAACACAAATTCTTTAATTTGTTAGGTAAGGTGAATTTGACTGAAAATTGCTGTTGTATGGCTCCTACAGACAAATATGCAATGGCAGTGGCATCACCACTATACAATATTTTAATTAACTTTTTGGGGGACTGGCTATTTTGTGCCAGTGTATACAAATATTTTTTCTATTCTTTGTAACCGTGACAAGATTGTGTGTTGCTTTGCTTACTCATGCCATGCTCTACCTTTGAGGTTGCTGTGATTGTGTGATACATGGTCACTCCAAAACGTTCTAGGGTGAAAAACCAATTACCTCGGCTATATTTCTATTCCCAGAAAGCCATTAGGGGAACAGCATGGGCTTTCCCAGGCGGAGAGCACATGGGCTGACTTGCAAAGACATAATACTGCAGATTTATATGGGCACAAGAATCAAAAAAGAAGAGTCTGAAAAGGCTCATGTAATTTCGGAAGCCAGGAATAACAAAACAACTTTTCTCAATAACCACAGTTTCAGGGGGTGAAGTATGGAAAATCTGTTTTGCAACCACAAAATAACTGTGGTACTCTGAGAGGCCTCATAGCACCAAAACATATGCATGAAGGAAAGGCTGCCATGTTCTTTAGAGTATTGTAAAGTTAACAGACTTATCTTAGGGTGTTTCCCTCCCCATAGAAAGGATCTACAGCATGAATCCCAATCTTTAAAAAGAGATCTTGGAGGGGCTAATGGAAGCATGGAAAGTAGAGGGTTTATCTTTATGATAGATACTCTACCAGGGAGGGTGATGTTAAGCAAGCCCAAGAATTAAGATCATCCCTGATGTTCTTGAAAACCATAAAAAGTTGTCCTTTACCATTAAGGGAAGATTGGTTCTGACCTGTATCCCAAGATATGTGAAACCCTTACACTCCCACAATAATGGTGAGGGTGGTGATGTGGCCCTCGCTACAGAATTAAGGGGCATACGAGTAGATTTTCTCCAATTAATTTTATACCCTGAAAGACACCAAAAGTGTTAAATGAGTGTTAGGACACCGGGAATTGATTTGTTGATATTAGATAAGTGCAGGAATAAACTGTCCACATGTAGCGATAACTGGTGTTTTATCTCTGATGTATATTAGATTAATCATCGAGTGTTTTCTGATTGCCTGCGAGAGGGGCTCCAGGGATATAGAGCAAATAGGGCAGGAGATAAGGGACAACTTTGTTTGGTGGACCTACACAGAGTAAATTCGGATGAACCAGCATGACCAGTTTGGACACGTGTGGTTGGAAAACTATATAGTTTGTACCATATGTATAAATCGACCTCGTTTCATTACTGCCCATAGATAAACCCACTGTAAATGGTCAAATGCCTTATCTGCATCTAAAGAAAAAAACCCGCAATAATATCTAACAAACGTCAAACATTGTCAGATGCCTTGGAGCCTTTGATGATGCCTGCCTGGTCTAGATGTACCAAGAAAGAGATGAATTTGTCTAGTAATATATAACACTTTAGCAATTAACTTTAAGTCTGTGTTAAGAATTGATATGGGCCTGAAGTTGGATTTTTTAACAAGGTGATTAGAGCCATTTTCTGGTCACTATGAAAGGAGTCTTTCACCAAAGAAAAATTAATAGACTTCAAAAGAGGCAGATGGAAGAGGTGGAATTCCGTCAAGACTGATGCTCATCCACATTTTAAACATATGTCTAATGATGATGTAATCTTGATAGCAATCGTTGCAGGCATTGAGTACGCTAATAACTAGCGATCTAAATAGCCATAGGCCCGTGTCATGGGTCTAACCAGTAGGTGATTTGTTGGCAAAATGACCAAAATGCATCCCCCTTGTTTTGGAGAGTGCAGGGGCAGAGGGGTTGTTTAGTTGAATATGTCAGTCTAGTCTGCCTGACTCTTTGATCCTTTATCTGACTGAGGTTTGTGCAAGTTAGAATCTATGGTTCCGACCATGGCTCTGAAATATCAATAGCTAACAGTGCTGTGTATTGATAAATTCATTAAGTGATGCTGAAATAACACGCAGATTTGTAATTGTGCCTTTTCTCTCAGTCCCACCCTCCTCTTGTTTCCTCTTGGATCTATAGTATTCTCTAAATTATAAATACTCAGTTCTATACTATATTGTAGCCTATATACTCCAGCCTAGTGTGTCACCTTCAGGATCAAGGTGACAAATAGCACCATGTAGTCGTGGAAGAGAGAGAGGATCATAGAGACACATCGCTACCTGTAGTATTCCTATAATAATGCTATAATATTTATTTCTTTGGTCATTCAGTTAGTGTCTACGTTGCTGACAATACACGCCCAGACCAAGCCACCTCTGTAACAAAATATTTTAGGGAAGATATGACTACAGATATAGTTTTTACTATAGAGTTTTGGTGTAACCTGGGAGTGGAACAGCTAATCTGACTGATGAAATTATCCTGCACTGCTGCCACACTTACGTAATTCGAGGTGTTTATACCTTCAAAACTACGTTATGAAAAATAAGCATTATTAAAACGTCCACATCCAGAAAATAAGAGGCCAAAATATGACACAAAATATGCATTTAGCTGTACCAAATACCAACCTACTTCTGCGCTGAATTCGACAGAAGTCCCTTATGTGACGTCACCCCAGTGGAGATATGTAAAAAAAAACAAAAACAAAATGCTTTTTGGTGGTTTTGGTTGCTGGAGCCGTTTGGGCCTCTCAGTTTTTGCTAGTACGACCACAAAACATATAGAAATATAGATTTTTATTCTCAATTAATGTTTTTGGCAGCACAGACTATGACATTTGATTAAAAGTTTAACCTGCACATTGCTCTTTAAAGCAAGCAGTCTGCTTGGCCTGTCTGTGTTCTCATAATTAGACTGCCTAGTCCTCTGGTGAAGAAATTCAGCCTTGGCATTTGTTAATTCCCTATATTCTGACCTCCTCTTATACAACTGTCTCTGTCTGACACTAGAAAATTGTTTTTTTGAAGGGACTCAAGCTCATCTATTTCTTTTCAAGCAGCTGTGATCTTTGATGTAACTCTTTATTGTAGTGGGATGAATATGAAATGCAGATCCTCTGAATACAGCACTTAGATGTCTCCCACATAATATGTGGATTGGCATCTAATGAGGATTAAATTCAGAAAATTCCCTTACTCTTTGCAATGAATAAGGAATAAAGTCTTTATCCTGCAAAAATGACATGTTAACAGTCATTTGTTTTGACAGTGTTAGGAAACATCTTGACTAGTGACTGATGAGATATAGGATAGGATTTCCATAAAGTATAGAGATTGACTAGTTACAGTATGTGATTTGATCCTGATTCTGAATTAAGTACTCTAAAACCTAATTGTGCATATTGTTTGAGAAAATTTGGTGAGGTTGTGACACATTTGAAGAATCTGTGGTTGTTTTGCATAGCCTTGCATTAAATTGGCTATTTTATCCAGAATTCAGGCCACCTGTACAACCTGAAGTCATCTTTTTGCCGTGACCTGTCTATAATGCAACATTTCACAGCAAAAGCTGGATGCTGCATGCTCCATTTACTTGTATGAGTATACCTGCTATGTGCCTGTGTGTAAAGGCAAACGTCTCTCAAACTGAACCAGTAAAATAAGTGAAATAACCAGTAAAATACCAAAGATTAAATTTAGATGTTCCCACGTTCCATAACATTTGGCTGTTACATGCCAAAAAATTTATGGCAATGATATGCAAAAAGACAGGAGGCACTAATGTGTGTTTAACAAGCAGGTGCAGAGCTTTTGCCAAAATATTTTATCTTTGGAATGTAGAACTTTTTCACAATAGAGCTTTAGCTTTGTAATAGAGCTTCATCAAGATGTGACTGAGAACTGCAGCTCAGAAAGTCAGCTTTTTCTGTCAAAACAGTTGGGACATGTACCTCCATACCTTGAGGTTTTACTGCTTAAACCGTCTTTGTACTCCCTCGTGCTACAATACTACATGCAATTTAAACAAATTGTTCCGTCTGATTTCACGGGAAATCCAACCTTAACAACTGCTATCATACCAAAATATCAACTACAGACATGTGTCCTTTAAAAAAAATTAACTAGACTTTGCCACCTTGAGTGAAATTTTGGGCTTTGGCCCATGGACTAATTCAAGTTTTGTGGGTTGTCAGCATAGATATAAAACCACAGATGCGACGTGTCATAATGACTTGCCATTCTGAGACGGAGCCATATGGCAGCCATTTTACCTGGGCCCTTTTCTAAACTTGCTGCAATTGGAACATATGGTGAAAGAGGCTTATGTTGTCTTTATAATCCTTGTATTTTTCTACCAATACACCAATTTTTTTTTCTATTCAACGTGATGAG
>OMKZ01050767.1:0-12669 GCA_900302535.1 Neoniphon sammara | reverse complement strand
TCCCGCCCCCCCACCTGTCATTTTCAACTGCTTAATGATGGAGGACGGCGCTGCGAGTGAGCAACCGGCTTTGCAAAACATTTCAGCTGCTAAAAAGCCTCGTTCAGAAGCCAAAAAGCAAATGACAAAGCAGTATTGTTGCTACGCTATTTGCATGGTGATATATTACCTCTTCACTGTTGGATCCGTGCTCTAATTAGCTAGCTCTCTGTGCCAGAGGCTCCACTGTCACAGTTGCAACTCTCACTGTTCGCCAATAGAGGTTGATAAAGGTTATAGATTACTTAATGCCCCTTTAAGATCAGTTGATTGAGAGCGAGTGCAGCCGACCACTGTGATCCCCGTCAGCACATCAAAGCCAGACCAGATATCTGGTCTGCTATTAGCGGAGTGGCTGGATGCCACCTGCCCAGATGTTTGGCATGCGGGCTCCAGTGCTGCCAAATGGGTATCAGGAGACCACAGGACGCCTTCCAGGAAGCCTGTGGAGCTCCCAAACTTCAAGGACAAGACTGGGGTCAGGAAAAAAAAACATCAGCTCAAGTTGCTGTTTTGCTAACAAGGTTATTGCAATTGCTTCAAAAAACATCCAAACATTGATGACAAAGCTGCCTCACTTTTCATTTGCTATGAACATAGCAGGAGCGTTTGATATCCTGCGTCAGAGGCCACAAAGCTCAGTGTGGATTAGAAAGAGTTGATGTGTGGGCTCTGTATATCCCACAGTCGTGACAATCCCATGCCTGTTGCCTTGGCTCTGACTGTCAGTTGAGGAACTTGCTTGTGATAGGGGCTCAAAATATTGGAAGGCTTCCTGTGGTTACAGCCCTGACTGTCAATGTGCATTTGATCTCCTTGGACTTTATCCACAGTGAAGTTGTTTGTTGTTATTTACAGCCAAAAGCCTCAGAGGTGGTCTATGCCTCTGCACTCTCAGGGAAGATGTGGTAGAGGTCAAGATGATCATTAGCATTATGTGGCTCATTATTGAACCCCATTAATCACTGTCAAAACTGCAGCAGAGACAAACTGCAGCAGAAACTATGCATTTGACCGCTTTATCATTTAAAAAAACAACAACACACAAACAAATACCTATTGTTTGCTTCTATCACAATTCAGTGGTAAAATCAATACAAGCCCACAAACGAACCAAACACTGACCGAGAATTTGACAAAATATAAATGGGTGCTAATATGAGAGCGAGCAACAGAAAACTAATTATATTTCTAGAGAGCGAGAGAAATGGGACAGTACAGAACAGCAGGGCTGGGCGATATGGATAAAAAAATTTAAACAATCATTAGTAATGTGGATATGGTGATCAAACATGTAGACGCAAATAAAAGAACAGCTGGAGCAATCCAATACCTTCAGAAAACCGCATCCCTGCACTGTGACGCAGCTGTCAAATCCAGGAAAAGACAAGGCTTGTATGTTACTGCGATATCCAAAATCCCAGACCACATCTAGTCCTAGATCATAATGCTGATATAACATCGATATATTGCCCAGCCAGTAGACCTGGCAGAAATACATTAATCAGAAGGCAATGAATATATACAGTATAATGTATATGAAAGTCAAATGCAATACACTACGTAGTGAGCTATTCAGCTGAATATATTATTTTCGCTTAAATTTACTGCTTAAGATTAAGAAAGAAAAGCAAGTGATAATGAACTATGAAGTTAACATGTATAGTGTTTTAATTTTACAAAGAGACTGTTTATGTTTTTAGAGTTTGCAGACATAAGAGGAAAGCAATGGGTTTTTAATGTAAAATAAAACTGAAAAAAGCTTTTGTCACTTATGTCAGCAGATTAGCATATTTATTTTTCCATCTTTAAGTCAACAGGTGAGGGCATTTATTCCATCTAAAGTTAACAGATGAGACTATTTTTCATCTGTAAGTCAACAGCTGAGTGTATTTATTTTTCCATCAATAAGAGATGGGTATATTTATTTTCCATTTGTGAGCCAACAGATGAGTGTATTTTGTTCCATCAATAAATCACCTGATGAGTATATTTATTTTCCATCTGTAAGTTAACAGGTGTATATACTTAAAACACAGATGGTCTAATAAATTGAAGATATAAAGTGCCATGTATTTTTGACAGGCATTTGCAGAATGTGGTTGAGGCTGCGTCAAATCAATTTCGAAGCTGGTGGCCTCAGACTTTGACCTTGGAGAGTATTTCAACTCACTGTAATTTCAGCTCCTTAATACACAAAGCCAACCTTTCCCCCACCTTTCAGTAGGACAAGGTATGATGATATGATGCAAATACTCCACATATCTATCACATCTAGGAAACGGCACAATTCACATAATAATCTATCTGATTTTACCATTAGAATTTCAAGGCTTTAATAGATTTTAGGGGCAGGAGTGAGGACATGTCGTTAATAATTTAGCCTTTGCATTTTGATATGGGATCATTAACTATGCTTGATTATTCCTCTTGCCACAAGGTCATTTGGAGAAGGGAAACACATGCACGCCTACGTGCCAAAAGACCGTTCCTGGGAATACACACACACACACACACACACACACAATCAGCTCTGTTACCTGCAGGTGGGAAGCAGCTGCAGTGTATTTCCTTTAGTCTTTTGCCTTCAGAGCACGTGTAGCATCAGTAAGATACCAGTCGGGCTGTAAAAACCTACGACTTCCAATAATAAACACCACAGCTGTAAACCAAGAAGATTTGTGACTTCTGCAACTTTTCTCCAGATCTATAATTCCCTTTGACAGATGTCAGACACAGAGGATGTTTATTTTAGCTGAGGTGTGACATCAAGCTGCAAAATACGCTTCTAAATGTGAAACGCCTCACCATCCGGAAGTCATTGAAAGTTATATAATGCATGACTGTCATTAGGATGTGCTGACACATTACAATCAACTAAATTCTGATAAGACGGTCCAATGCGCTCGCCTGAGACTCTTAAATGAGACCGAAGAGAAAAAGTCAAACCAACAAAGCATGACATGACGCTCTCTCTATGGGTCTTTACCCTTCAGAGCTTCCATGGGCATTTAAAGCATGTGCAACTGAGTGCGAGTGAATGACACTAAGTGTAACAGAAAAGAGCAGGCCTTACTCTTTGCACCCTGCCTCAGACACCCCCCTTAGCATAATCACATCGGAAGTTATCATAGCTTGAACGGTAAGTCAGGACTTATTTCCTAAACTGACATATGACCGATTTTTGTTCCCGCAGCCTTCAAATGTTGAAACACAATAACAAAATTTCGACGACATTACAGAGAAAAAAAAAAAAAAAGAACAAAAACCTGAAAGCGGGATTTTTTCTCAAAGAAAAAAAAATGTGCTGCAGTGAAATGGAATGAGTATTCCCCTTGACGTATTGGCTTGGGCTGATGAAATTCTGTTCACTGTCTTTCAGCCCCACCAAACAGCGGCAAACAGAATGCCTCCAACTGATCAGCATTGGAGTCAACGCATCAGTGTGTGCATTGGGATGAAGAAATCAATGTCAGCGGATTCCCATAGCACTTCCATCTCTGCCAGCGAGCCTTCATACAGGGATGGAAAGCCATCAACTGAACTTACCCAAAGGGGATAGCAGACACCCGATATTGATGTTTGAAGGGTTGCCCTGGTGCCAAGAAAGGCCCTTGTAAAAGCCACGGTAAAGGATTACCCAAGCAAGCATGTCCTCCCTCAGCACAGCGAAGAACACTAGTTTCCACCCTTGGTCGTGTTTGAAGGGTCATTTTTAAGCACAGCTAGGGATGAAACAAACAACACGAGGAGCTAGGAGAGACCATCCATCACTCCCACTCTGCTCTGCCCTGCTGTTTGTTGGCCTCAAGATAAAGTTGGTCTTATCTTCAATTAAGCTTGATCAAACATCTTTAAAAGCCCAATCTGTAATGCGAAAGGAAAACAAGAGACTAGTCTGGCAGTCTGGCAGCAGAGACATTTTTTTTACTCTCAAACTGATTGACAGAGGACTTGAATATTATAACAATACCCCAGGGAAGCTCTATTTCTTTCTTTTTTTTCTGTGATGAGTGGTATTAGTTTTCTTAGGGGTATTACAGCTTTTATGTGACAGTTACCAACACTCGTGTTCTTTTGAAAGTCAAACACATATTGTACACAGATTAAAAAAAACATGATCAAAAACTAGCCGCCTGAAGTGTTTATATTGTGTTCATCTATATTTTGCCATTTTATGGGTCTTGTTCTTCAATAATTTCCACCTCTACCTGGAGTTTTTAACAGGGTGAATTATAGCACTACATGTGTGCAAATATGCCCATAATGTAAGTCATCTACAGTTATAAAATGGATATATTTGATATGAGGAACAGTTCTTTACTACGCAGACGTGCACTCCTAAACACTGTGAATATGCTGTATCCTGTTTACATGTTAATTAAAAATGTTTTCTTCTTCTTATTCTGAAAATCCATCATATTCTTATATTCTTAAAATTTCTCATTTCTCATATTGACTGTATCCCTATACAATTTTCATGCATTGCCAAACTCCATATTTGATATTTTTTATTCTTTTGCTATATATTTTCCATTAATTTCTTTTTTTTTTGTCTCAGTATGCTCTATTGAAGTGTGCACACCCAGAACACATTATGTGATACGTCTTTTCATACTTTTCATTCATTTGTTCCTTCCCATTTAACACATTCTAGTCTTGCAACTCTTATATGCTATTTTTTAACGACCCAATTTTCACATGAAGATCAATGTTTCAGATTGTTTCTTCTTACTATCTATCCATGTACAGTCATCCTAAAATTATGATGTGGAAAAGAATTCACACAATAAAAAGTTTTATTTAGCGACATTAGTTTTTACAATGGCCTATTGTTATACTTGTGAAATATAACAGAGCTGGGATAAATTCAGATTAGACTGAGGTAATAACTGAAATTCTAAAATTATGCCAATGAACAGGCCAATTACTGATACTTTCAAGTGTGGTAATGGCAAACTGGAGAGCAGAAAATCTGCAGTTATGCTGTGGGTCCCATGTCAGCTGACAGGCTTTTTCTGTGGCTTGGGGTGCTGCATGCAGAAGCAGCTGAACAGATGAGACTGATGTCAGACTGCTCTGCTAGACAATGTAATTAAAACCATGCAACCATGGTCTGTACCTTAAATTGGGGCACAAGTAACCAACTCCCTTTCCCCAGATGATTTTTCTAATAGGTAAGACAGGTGATACAGATCATGTGCGCAAAAACAGCAATATCCAGATATATTTACAAAGAGTCTTAAATGGTTAAATTTGTACCTGTAAAATAAGAAACTACCATGCCCCACTGTACCAAAATGTGTCTGTTTTAGTTCAACATTTAGAAATACTACCACTGTAACTGAATCTTTTACAGCTTAAAAGTACTGTGTACCTCAATCCATGTTTACTGGTCACTACTGTCAATTTTTTGGAATCAGGCAAAGGGTGAAGCTAATGTGGGGTAGGTACAAATAATAGCCCTACAAGTATTATAAAACAAGGTAAGACTTAGCAAAAATAATAATAATAATAATAATTCTTTGAAGGTCTGTTAGTGCAGTGTGATGCTAGCTAAACTGGTAAACTGGTTTAGATACTCAGCTGTATAAGAAGAAAAACAAGCCTGCTGGCTGCGGTCATTTCAGGACAGATCAGACACACATTCACTGTCATTCGATAATGCCTCCTAATCAGTGATTCATAGGCAACCTGTTAATCATTAGGCAATTATTTTTTAAATTAGTTTTAAAATAGCCATATGGGGACACATTAGAAGAAGTGAAATACTGAAGGCCATAACATCTTGTGGGGGAAAAAAAAAAGAAGTAATGTCTTTAATATGTTTTTGGCAAGAAGTTGGGTTGTGGCCCATGGTTTGGGCCACTGTGTGTATTGGTTAACATAGAATTGACTGAGTGCTATACATGGTGCTGAACAAGCAAACCGCAAGAGGCTAAACATACATGGAGCCTAGTGCACGCCAGTCAAGACCAGTCACTTTATTTTTGTATAGCCCAAATTCACAAATTACAATTTGCCTCAGAGGGCTTTACAGTCTGTACCGCAATACAACATCCTCTCACATCGAATAAGGAAAAACTCCCTAAAAACCCCTTTAACAGGGAGAAAAAGGAAGAAACCACAGGGAGAGCAACAGAGGAGGGATCCCTGTCCCGGGACGGACAGGCCTGCAATAGATGTTGTGTGTACAGAGGACAGACAGCATACAACAACTGTGACAGAAAAACAAAAATGATCATAGAATTATAATATATAAAGGATGTGAAGAAGAGGATGCCAAGCAGCTTCCAGGTGCCACCGGGACCGGGCAGGACCTGAGCCACAGGACCACCATCATCAGTAGCATGCCTGATATTTCTATGGTTGGACTGAACTGATAAGTGTTCCACCATCACTGAGGCCTACTGAAAAAAAAAAAAGATTGTTGGCTGCCATCCAAAGCCACCTATACACCTTACTGAACAAATACTAAAGAGAAGACTTTTAGCTTTACCAATGTCATGTTGCATAATTCTAGGCAATTCAAACAGTTACTACTCATTGCCATCTGAGCCCACTAATGAGTGAAATTGCTGAGTACAGATATTCATGTTAGCTGCACTCCTTTTCTTTTCTTCATCTTTGCAGGTCATCAATAAATTATGAACCAAAAACCAATTTGACCCAAGATGGATACAGATAAATAGGCTAGAAAGCACCCACTGCATCTATTCTACAAATAATTCCATCTAATAATAGTTTACAATGCTCAATTAATGTTCAGAGTGTCTTGGCTTGCAAACTGTTTGATGCTGAGAAGGGCTCTTGTTGCACAAATCTGGACACAAAGGTTTTAAAAAAATAAGTAAATCTAAGTAAATTTAAGTAAATATATAGAAATCTCCTATATGTTCCAGATCTTGCCTGAGTAGTGAGTAAAGGCTGCAAGCAACAATAGACCCAGCTTCCATAACTTGTATAACAATAGAGGATCGCAGCAGTCCGCTGTAGCAGGACACAGTGAATCACACACTTTTCAACTCCTGCAGAATTTAAGGTAGACGCTCAGTGGTCATTTACAGGTTATTACAGCAGATATATTGTCTGTATAATGTCAAAATCTGTTGTGATGGTGTGAGCTGGGGAGGCCCGGCTAGAACAGACTGCTATTGCAAACCCACTTAAATCTGTGATAAAAACTACGGATCATGCGAAAAATGTGGTGAAAATTCAACTTTGATGATGAAGGAGCAAACAGCCCATTTTCCACTGTGAAAGGCTCCCAAATGAAATATCAAAGGAGAAAAAGCACCAAAAAGTGATTTTTGTGAGATCCGCATGATTTCTTTATACAACAACACATTTCATCATCTTATTATTCGGTTTATTGTAACACATAAATCATTTCTGTATCATACTTGAGAACTTCCAACTGTTTGTGTTACCCATGAGCTGTGACCTCAATACACCAAACAATCTTTATAGGAGACCAAACCATGGATGTAAACAAATAAATATGAGAACTTGACCCCACTGAAATCCCCAGTTTAATTAATGCCAGGTCCCCTCTCTGTAATTTGAAGTCTCCTTTATTAGAAATTTTAAAAGTGCCATCCCTAGGGACACTCTGAGTCACAGGGAAATTGTGGCACAATATGTTTTTAATTTCCCAGGAGGCCCTAGCATAGCAACTATTTAACGATGGAGCAGCTTTGCTGAATGAAACTAAAAGGTATGCTTTTTTCCTTTTGTCATCTTGAATGGCGCTCACATGAAATATTCTCCCTATTTGCATGGGCCTCACTTGTCCTTCAGCACATCTGTCAAGCAATTTCTTTTATTTGCGTCCCACTAAGATATGCACTGTAGTGTTGCTTGACAAACCTGCAACATCTTACCTTCAAACACTAGCTTGGAAAATGGTTGTAATCCCTGAAGTGTTGTATTCTTATATTTTTTTTCTTTATTGGCCCATCAGCTGATCCCTCAGAAACAGAAAGTCCACAAAAAGGTTAAGAAGATTTTACAGTTAACATCTCAGAATGGCTAGACAGTACAACATAGTAAATGTTAACGATAATTCAGTGTAGAAATTTTGAGAAATTTGATAGGTACAAGATATCCCTTAAAGTGCTTGTGTTCCCTAATTTCACCACTTTGGCTCCTCATCTGTCAGGGAGAATTATTTGAAATGATGTTCAGGCAACAGCAAAGCAGGTGTAGCAGCCAGAGTCGTTCATGTTCACTGACTGGTTTCACATTTATGTCACTTCTCTGAATCCACTGGGGTCAACTCCCCCTCCTCCTCACCAATGTTTTTGCTCAGACTTGTTCACATCATCTGTAAGTGATGGTTTTCTACAATAACTTACACACGTGTATGCAGCTCATTTCATCAGTCAAAAGAATGAAACGTGGGGCGTCCTGGTGCATCACAGTGTGGAGTGCGTACCACGTACTTATGAACACAGTGGCGCATGTTCGATTCCAGCCTGGGCCCTTTGCTGCATGTCATCCCCTCTCTCTCTGGCCTGTCTTTCCTGTCTCCCTCCATTAAAACTATCCAGTAAAGTAGAAATGAACAAAAATAATTTAGAAAAAAAAAGAACAAGAATGAACTGCTGCATTATTTGTAAGGGGCTTCTGTCACCAACCAGCTGGATCACTGCAGTTGTTACAGTAGTTTTTCTTAGATACTTCCTCGCCCTAATTTGAGCAGTGCAACGGATGGAACTGTTCCCAAGTCCAGAACGGTGCAAATGGTGCAATGCAGCTAATGCAGTAACTGTTCATCCCAACCATGGTAATGAGGCTGTATTAGCTTTTATTAGTAATAAAATTAGACATTGACACTGTATGAGCTGCTGGGCAAAAAAATTATTTGACATAATCTATTTGAAAAAGTTGGTATGCTAGCTAACGAGCCAGCAGCACTTTCAATAGTGACCATGGCAATACTGACAATTGTTATTGTGTAACCTGCCTGCATAATTCAAATTAACAAAATAGTTTATTGCTGGAAAATAGTTCCACATTCCAGCTTCAAAGATGATCCACATTGGTAAACATTAAGCTCGGAGGATACAAGATTAGTTAAAACATAATTAAGCAAGGTAGGGAGATGCAAAGTCAATTTCTAGTCATGTATATGTCGCTTCAGAAGCTTTTTGAAGGTATATTTATTTTCTATTTGTATGATTGTAGAGCAGATAAGAAATGCAACTCTGTAAGGAGATTTGTTCCTGAACTAGGCTGAACCCAATGACCCAAGAAAACAGTCCTAGTTTTATAATGATGTATGCTGCTTGCATAGCGTAACTAAGACTTCAATAAAATGCTGCAATAGAAAGATAGAACATTAGAAAGGCATTTGAACAGATAAGGGCAGAAACTATTAAGCACTTCAACCATGCAGTCGTCTATTTTTGTTCCAGTCTGGCTTGTGCGTCGGTCCTCGATGTGACGTGTTCGACAGTGTCTGGTGCAGACAGTGCGACTGCCTAGGAATGAGGGAGCCTCTGCAGAGTCAACACATTGTCAGGCATCATGGTTTCCATTTCCCAGTGGGAGCCTTAAGAGGACACACGGCACTGAGTACTTCTGTGGTCACTGCTCTACCTGGACTCGTGCCAGTTCTATCACCCAGCGTGCTGTTTTGGGATTATCATCAAATTTTGAGCTGTTCTCCAGCTTTAAAAAATGTCTCACTAAACACAAAACTGCTCAGCCCTGGTTAGGAGATAAGAGGGGTTTTTTTTGGCTTTGATGTTTCAGCTTTAATGAAAACATATTACTACATACCTGTAGGGAAGAAACATACTCAGCAAATCAGAGAGTTGCTAAGCAGCTGTTTGAAGTGTCCTTGCCCAGCCCTGATGCTTCTCATTTCACTGTGGACAGATACTGTCTTCTAATGTGCCTGCAATATACTGCATGTTCCTCACGATGGCACAGATCAATACACATACTAATCCTAGTGTATCCAGTGGGGCATTCTGTTATCCTGCAAGATTTTCACACACTAACTTAAAAATCTGTTGAGTGGTCTTTAGGGCAAGTTTCTTATTCCTGTCAGAATGAGAGGGATTACGTACAAGACTTACGGCTTCGCCCACTTAGAGTCTAACTTTTTTCCATGTGAGGCAAAAAAAAAAAAAAAGATTCTAGAATAAGGCAAGTTTTACATTTGCTGACATTGTGGGACATGATAAACACCAAACGGGTTGGGGAAAAAATTGCCCCATCAAACTGCCAGATGAAAAGCCATCTGTTATCTTTCATCGCTGACATTTTTCAAACTCAGTGGTGAAGATGGAAGAAACTGTTTGACTGCATCTGAATGCACAGTAGTCCAGTCCTGCTGGAGAGGTAGGTGGTGTGTGTGTGTGTGTGTGTGTGTGTGTGTGTACGTGGTGGGAGGGGGACCATAATGTTACACACCTGTCTTTTTTCCAAGGATCGCTTGATGCAACATCTGCATCTGTGACAGTGCCAGACCGCTGTGCACTGATGTTAATATTATGTTTCAGCCATCCATTAGTCTCCAGTCCCAGCACACCTGTCCAGCAGCATTTTGGCCGAGAAATGAACTGAAATGGATTTAAAAAAGCTCACTGTGATGCCTGTTTAATTTCTGTGTTGAAGCTATAACTATCCAGCATAAGGTGTCTTGCATTATAGGAGGGAAGTTAATTTCAAATTTCGACTTTCTTCTGACATGCCACAATTTGTGTAGCCAATATGTTTGTTCACTCCTGCAAAACAAAACAAAAAAAAAAACAAAAGGCAAAATATAATCCAGGATTGTCACAAACAACACTGGTGCTGTGTTCTTCATCAAGCACACTGTTGTTGAACAGACTAATAATTGTAATTATAACGGAATACGTTTGACTTTAATCCACTCCTGTGTTTGCCTCAGTGATCCTCTTAGCCGCACTTATTCCACATTAGTGATGTTTACAGTTGACATGTTCCCGCCTGCTCCCTCCCTCCATCAATCTACAGCTCAAATACTGGCATTTGTTGCTATTTTGAGAGTATCAAAAGGGAATAAAATGAGGCACCTGACTGATGGCAAATTATTCCCCCAATCCCTGAACTGTGTGTCAAAGCTAAGAGGTATGACTCAACTCACAACCAAGAGAGCTTGGAATCCAAGATTGTCACAGAGTAAAGAGTTGGCGTGTAATGGAATTGAAAAGCACAAAGCCACTGGTACATCACACTCGAAATTCCTCAAGCCTGCAGATTTGAAATCAAGTCACGACCCCGGTAGCCATAAGTGCCATCCAAGTCAAATCCCAGTTGCTTGCATGTGTCTCTCTCTGTCAGAGGGAATCCAAATTCCCCCATCAATCGTAGCGGTGGGCGACACGATCCCTGACAACTTTTCACATCAGTCTGGGGATTAGAGGCATAAGGTTTACGCTGGCCTTGCCAGAATCCTGGATAACACTTTTTGATTCAGCAATTTAAACTAATTTCAAGGCTGGCTCTGCAGCAATTTTCTGGATCAATGGAACGTCATAGCTCACTTGGTCACTAGCCCTCTTATCGCAGGTACCCAACATGGAGGGGTGCTATGCTAATTGCCCAGACTGGAGAGCTGCAGGCTACATTTTCCTCCACCTTCTCTTTGGTCCTGATGGCCACAGCTGAAGATTTGATTTTAATGATGCTTAAGCATTTCAGTCATTACCTGGAAATAAAAGTCCATAAATATAAAGATACAATCTTACTTGACATGATTACTTGTCAAGTAATAACATTCACATTTCTCCCTTCTAAATTGGATTACATTTTCAGTGAAAGGGTTGTAATGACCAGAGGTCAGGCAGGCATTATTTTAAGTTATTTTTGATATAGATGACAGACAACTCAAGATTTGTCCTGCACTAGGGAACAGCAAAATACACACAGATAGCTTTGCCCTGCACCAATGGACTATCTTGACTCTGCCCTGTTCTAACAGAAAATTTAAAAAAAAAATGATGGAAAAAAAATTGAAGGATGAAAAAAATGGTCCACTGTGAGAATAACAAAACCACAGCCTTTCAAATGTAGCTTTTGTGTAATTATTACATAAGCCCAAGGCAAAGATAGTTGAAATGCATTGACTTTCAAAATGGATACTGAGTGAGGCAACCCTGGGCCATCCTCAGATACAAATTATGTAAATATATACCATTCAATTTTTGTGAACTCGTCCAACGTATATATTTTTTGATTGCTATCCAATAACCATGAAACTAAGCACGCAGGAGAACTGGACAGATACTGTTGGAAGTGTGGCTGGAGCCCTGAACACTGGAGTGTAAAATAAATAAATATCTACAAATCATTTCCGTAGTGTGGCTTCAGGGCGGCACAGCTGAGGACAACATTATCTCTGTGACTATTTATTGGTGCTGCTGGCTCCCCTTATTTCTTTGAACATGAATAACTCAAATGTTGCAACTGAATCTTCAAAGTTATTAAATCTCAGGAGAGAAGAAAAGAACTCACAAACTGACAAAATGACCAGAATTGTTGTAATCGGTGGCATATTCAGCAGTGTTTCCTCCTTATTTCTGCAGACATGCTATTTCATGTCTGCCTGGGACAAGAGCAAAACAGCATTTTTGGGAATGGGAGGTGTGTGCC
>OMKZ01050764.1:0-12137 GCA_900302535.1 Neoniphon sammara | reverse complement strand
TATGTATATATATATATATATATATATATATATATATATATATATATTATTTATTTATTTTTTTTTAAATTATATCTTATTATCAATTAACATACAGTATATTTAATCATATATACTTAATTTCTTTTATTTGTTTTTATGGTGATTTGTTTTTTATAAGCGGTTAAAATAATAGATTTAACCATAAGAGGTAAAAAGATTGGTAAAAAGATTTAACCATAAGAGAATGCATAAATAAATGGTTGAGGGTGACATATTAACATAACATCATACGCACATGAATTTCATAAGTTTTGCCAAATTATCTTAAACTAATGCAATAAATTGAAATCTCTTTTTGTTACATAAGAGATATTTTTATAAATATTTTTAAATATTGAGTTCCAATATGGCTTGTATTTAAGATTAAAAAAAAAAATCAGCGCTTAATTTATTTCCATATTTTTGGAGAAATGCCGTTTATCTACATAATCGCCCTTTTCCTATTTAAAAGCTGTAACAATAGAGTTTTCGGGTCGAACTCCCAAGAAAGGGTTAAATGACGACAACGTGACGTAGCACGTATACAAGGAAGTAAGGGTTGCACTGAGGCACGTCGGCCTGGTTTTGCAAGCTAATTTACAGCTTTAAAAGTGATATTGTCCGTTATTTATCAAGCAATTCAGCGGGATGGACTGACGAATGCATAAATGTTAAATTGCGTAAATAATTTGACTGCACCGTTTACGTTAGCTTACCTAAATGAAGAGCCGGGAACACGTGCGTAGTGTTAGCGAGGCTGGCAATGACGGACATGTCTGCAGGCTATCCCACACCAGTCTACTCCCATGCTGGACGTGGGGATTTCCAAGATGTTTACGAGCCTGCGGAGGACTCCTTCCTCTTAATCGATGCTCTTGAGCAAGATGCCGAAAAGCTGCAGCAGATAAGGTGAGATTCATCTACCTAACTCCTCTACAACCTTTATTTTTCTCATTTGAAGCACTTACCTAGATTAGATTAGATTAGATTGTACTTTATTTATCCCACTACGGGGAAATTCACTTGTTACAGCAGCTGTTAAGGGCAGAGAACACACCATAACAAAAAATAATAAAAAATAAGATAAAATAAAATAAAGATAACAAATAAGATAAAAATAAAAATAAAATAAATATTATAGCTTAGGTGACTGTAGTAATAGCTTAGGTGACTGTAGTTGAAAATTGCTATTTAAGTATATGATATATATATATATGAAAAAGTACTTTAGAGTATAAGTACCTGTAGCTCACACCTCTGTTGTCAGGGTAATAACATACAGCCTTCATAGAATACATAAGATAATGCATTTAAATTAGAAGCTTGAATACTCTCCAGATTTGCCTTCATTGGCGAGTGTTTTGGTGATTTTGGGTATATTTTCTCTTTCTCCAGCCCTGCAGTTTGTGTGGAAGTGGGCAGCGGCTCAGGAGTGGTGTCTGCCTTCCTGGCATCAGTGGTGGGATCTTCAGCTTTGTACCTGTAAGCGACCTATTTCAGATCCTCATCACCTGATACTTAAGTGACAAGTGGAGTAACAGCTATTCCTCCATCCTCTTAATGAAAAATGACAAGCTTCCAAAATTACACTTACATGCAGATTATACACTAAGTAAAGGGCACACACAAAACAAAGAAAATTATATATTTGAGTAGAGAAATAATTGCAGTTTAAGACTAAACTTTCACCTGAAGAAGTCACTGGAAAGAAACTGGTTTCCCATTGTAATTGGAACTGAAAATGCCTCTATCTTTTTTGTTTTTATGATAAACCACCTTTACTTAGCACTAAGCTAAGGAAGAATGGCAGTTAACTGTGATATATAGTATCTGCATTTATTCTGGTATGTAGACTTGTTTTGTGGGATTGCTTCACTCATTTAATTAATGTAATTTAATCAACTGTGCATTTGTGAGAGAATGGTGAGTCAGGAGCACTTCATCAGACATGAGATTCAGTATATGCATGCCTGTGTGTGTTTCTTTCAGGTGCACCGATGTGAATCCTGCAGCAGCAAGGTGCACAGTGAAGACGGCTTCATGTAACAATGTTTCCCTGCAACCCGTCAATACAGACCTGGTGAGACATTTGCATTTGACATTTGAGAGAAATTCAAACAGACTTGGTGTGGTGACCTGAATTGAAACACAACTTTTGAATGCTCAAGAAATAGACAAGTCATGTGTTCGTTAATACAGGTGCAGTGTCTTCTGCCCCGCTTGTGTGGAAAAGTGGATGTTCTTCTGTTCAACCCTCCCTATGTGGTCACACCTTCAGAAGAGGTGACTTCTAGACTGCTTTCAATGTGTTTCTTTCCAATTTGGTGATAAAAGGCCATGTTGAGGGTGTGCTCACTTGATGCTTTTCACTTCTTTTAGGTTGGTAGCAAAGGCATCGAGGCAGCCTGGGCTGGTGGGAGTCGAGGCCGCGAGGTGACTGACAGGTTTCTTCCTGTAGTTGCAAAGCTGCTGTCTACCAAGGGGCTGTTTTACCTCATAACCATAGCTGAGAATGACCCAGGTGGGTGTACTTTATCTATTATTTCAGATAAGGGTGCTCCGATCAGGATTTTTGGGGCCGATGACCAATTGTTGGAAGCAGTATTGGCTGATACAGATCACGGGATCTATTAGAAGCCTTCTATTTATTCTGTAACATTATTTATTTATTCTTAACATTATATATTAAGTATTAAAATTAAGAGACGAAAAAGTATCATGAATTGACAACTGCTTATTTATTCGTACGCAACGTGCAACATATTCCACCCTTTCTCTTAGAGAGACAACTTAAACCATAGCAGCCTACTCTTGGTTATTGGGAGCAGCTTAGAGCTCAACAAATATAGCTTTCCCGTGGAATGAAATAAAGAAAAATTAGAATAAAAGCTAAATGTGCACAACTCACCAAGTTAGAATCATAAATTATATGGTCTGAGACAACAAAACTCGATTCCAGTAGACAGAACAAAACACAGGGCCTTTACTCCATATTTAGAGATCATAAAATCTGCAACAAAAAAAGCCTATAGCCAAAATATCATTTCAAGTCAGCCCTCAATTTTTCTCTGCATTTAACAAACCATAGAGGTGATAGACATCAATATGATTTATATCTCCAGAAGCTTATTCTTAAGCATCAGCGGCATATTTTTCTTTACAAATAGAAGCATCTCTGCATGTTTGGTAGTCAGCTTGTTCCTCTTCTCATCAACAATATTTACATGCACACAATAAACCCGATTACTGAGAGAAACCGTGTTGTTATCTTATGCCAATCACTAAAGATCCTGTTTACATGCACTCCTCAGTAATCGGGTTTCTGTCCAGCCTGTCACAGCAGTTTAGCAGGCGGGTGTAGCTACACATAGCCGGATGTTGAGCGCTTGTCACCAGGCTGAGGATACAAGTCAGTCACCGTTAGCCCCGAAGAAAATGGGGGTTTCCCAGAGTTTTTAGTGAAGCTCAGGGAAACCCACATTTTCATCGGAGATAACGTTGGCATAAAATTGTTCAGCATTCCTCAACTAGCACTGTAGAACACAAGGTTTTTACCCTCTCCTGTGTTTTACAGTGTATGTTAATTGTATTTACAGGTCAGTTTCCTTACCTGCTCTGTTCTTTTGCACATGCATTCTTGTATAAAGCCAGTTGGAAATCGGGGAACGGGTTTACATGGCCCAGTGATCAGGTTTCTCCAGGAGAAATCCAGTTTGCATACGCCGATTCCTCTTATCCCTTTCCCCGTTTACTGAAATAGGCATTCTTGTTTACATGGCAGTTGAGAAATCAGGGAACTGCTGTCAGAGGCAAGTAACCCTTACTTAAGTGCATGTAAACGTAATCGTCTCGCGTGTTTTGAGTCATCTGATCGGCCTGAATAGAGACCACCTATCAAACTATTTATAACGAATATCAACCGATAGTGATCGCTGGCCGATTGATCGAAGCACCCTTATTTTCAGGGTAATGTTGCAGAACTCCTTATCTAATTACAAATAGCATTCCTGTAAACCTTCTGAGTTTTTAAACTAAATCTGCATCCTCATCTCAAGTTAAACCGTTTCCTTTTTTCTCACCAGAGGAGATCATCAGCCTCCTGGGCGAGTTTGGTCTGAAGGGAGTCTCATGCTTGTCCAGGAGAGCTGGAAACGAGAGGCTGTCCGTCCTGCGCTTCCACAGAACAGATATTTCTACATCAGACGAACAAATTCGCACTGGTAAAACCTCTGAAAGGACTGCATCACCTTTGAACTGAGAACGAAGCCGCTGGACATCATTTCAGGAGATTTCTTTTGGCTAATGGGACATGGCAGGAGACTTGGATTCAGGAAGCACAGAAGTTACTTTTTCATGGAGGAAACCGTTGTAAAAGAAGAGATGCTGGGGCCAAGAATTCAGGTTAAAGGTCAAGAACTGAAATGCAGCATGTGGAAGCGACTGTTATTTTAAAGAAACTGACATTCGCAGCCTGCGAGTGGTCAGCGGCGACTTTGATGTACCACTCGAAATATGAAAAACACAGCGCCTTTCTTTGCACATGCATCAAGTCTTGTCACACTCAGTAAATGAGGATTTTTTCTCTGTCTTGACTGCACACTGTCTAATAAAGGAAAAATGCTGCAAAAAGATGTATTTACGTTCAAGGATGCATGTTTAATAATCAAACAAACAGTTTCAGTTATGCAAACATTTCACAAAATTCTTCATAATTACACTACAAAGTAGTACCTCAATCAAATGCAGCATTTCAAAAAAGACTGGCATCAAACACATCATGCCTTATTTTAAATAACGAGGTTGATTCCAGTGCAGATACAAATGGAATGTAAGTTTTATTTTGAATTTGGGACTCACAGGGAAAGGAAGACAAAGCTGCTCAGGTTCTATTATGGTCATACGAGGTTGACAGGGTATACTGCAGTGGTGAGGGAAGGTACCACTTGTTTTATGCTGATAGGTCCCAAAGAAAGTACAGTTTAAGGCAACAGAACTACAAAAGGTCAATACCTTGAGCTCAAGTGAATAGTGGGCATATTTTTACATTTCTATGTCAGTTCACCTGGTAAATTTTCTCCTTTGTAACAGTGCTTAAACCGTGGCAAAAGAATTAAACGTGGATGAATGTCTGAGCATAAAGGGCAGTGCTGTAACGCTGAGATCAGTTTGTCTTTATTTATTTATTTATTTATTTTTAACTCTGTGTGCTCGTCTTCCAGATGATGCGGCCGTCCTCTCCAAGCCTGACGTCACCACTGGCCACCAGCTCCAGGGCTGCCGGGAAGGCGCGGTGCTCAGCCTCACGGATCCGATCGCACAGGCTCTCCTCTGTGTCATTCACCAGCACGGGCACCGCCTCCTGCACGATGATGGCTCCTGCATCGACCTCCTCCTAATCACAGGTAAGAAACAATGGCAAAGCCATTTAGTTCAAAGAAAGTTTTTCAAATTGGCTTGCACAGGATTCCCGCAGGTCCTTAAAAAGTCCAAAATTAAATTAAATTCATTTCAATTCAATAATCTGCATTTTAGACCTTAAAAGGGATATTGCACCCAGTTTGAAAAACTTAATGTTATGTAGGACAGTGGTAGTGCCGCCTTCCTCTTGTTACCAGGTACCAGAAACTAGCTGGATGCTCCAAATGCTAACGGTTAGCCACCTGCCATTGAGTTGTACCTCCCCCCAGCTAACATTCTGAAAAATACCTGCTGTAATCCACTCCAGTTGATAACAAAGTTTGGGTTTGACGATGTGTGTAGGAATTTTTGTAATTCGTGGTGTATAAAAGTGGATAGTTATTAAGAAAATAAACAAATCAACGATAGAACTATTTTCTTGTGTGGCAGCCCTCTGTGCTTGTCCATTATTTTTAAAGAGCCCCTCCGGTGGCCTCATGATCTGTCATTTTCAAAACTCTTCCTGAAAAAGAAAGTGACATATGCAGATCACACCAATCACAGTGAGTTTCACATGTGCAGCAGGTTAATCAGGGCCTGGATTGGTTGTGCCAGCTGTCTGTAATTAGCTGTTATTCCCATTTTACCAGGAGAACCAATGATTTAGGTGCTATGCGTGTTAGAAATCACTAAAAGCAGTGTGGTTACACCTTTTGCACATGTGAAGCTCATTTTGACAGACTTTTCTGCTGCATATGTCACTTTGTTTTTCAGGAAGCATTTCGACATCAAGAGGCCACTGGAGGGGCTCTTTAAGAATATCAGCCAGGGAATGTAGCATGTTAGCTAGCTCTGACCAGGACCATCATACTACGTATCATGGCCCTCGATCGCTACCTTTGTGAAGCAGGCTTTGACGGCTAACAAAGTTACGTAACTGACCAATTGTGAAAAAGTGGCTTTACATTGCTTTAAGGTGAATTTGAAGTAACAATAACAACTTACTCCCATCAGAGTCAGTTATTTATTTAACTCAATACAACCTATGTAAAATCCAAGATGGACGCCATCTTCTTCTTCTCTCCCTAAATGGAACGCTTTGCTAACTGCTGCCAGGAGACAATATCCATTATTTTAATTATATTAATTTCTATTTCACGGATTATATCATCAGCAGAAGCAATTTCCACTATTAAAGTAGTTGTCGGCAGCGTGCTAAGTGCTGCCACTGGCTTCCGGAAGACATTGAAACTGTCAGATCCATGACAATGACAAAAGTGGAAATTGCTTCCATTGATGATGTAATCCGTGAAATAGAAATTAATATAATTAAAATAATGGATTTTGTCTCCTTGCAGTGCTTAGTAAAGCAGCGTTCCATTTGGGGACAGAAGGAAATGGTGTCCATCTTGGATTTTACATGGATTGTATTGAGTTGAATGTAAATAACTGACGCCGTTGGGAGCTTTAATGTTTTTGTCACTTTAAATTTGCCTTACAACGATATAAAGTCACCTGAAATGTGGCGGACAAGTACAGCTTGCATCTGGTTAGTTCATTTTTCAAAATTCATCAGTCAAGTAACTTCACTGGGCCTCAAAACCTGAAATGGGTGCTTCACAAAGCTAGCAATCCAGGACATTGATATGTAGTATGATGGTCCTGGTCAGGGCTACATGTTAGCTAACATGTCCAGCACACACACAAGAAAATAGTTAAACCGTTGATTTTTTTTGTTTATATTTTTAATAACTATCAACTTTTTCATACATTTCAGATTACAAAAATTCTGACAAACATCATATCCAAACTTTATTTATCAACTGGATACTGGATTAAAGCAGTTATTATTAAGAATGTTAGCTGGGGGGGGATACAACTCAGTGGCAGGTGGGTAATGGTTAGCATTTGGAGCGTCCAGCTAGCTTCTGGTACCTGGTAACGATGAGAGAGAGACGGCACCACCACTGTCCTACAAAACAGCTGGGGGGAAGTGAAAGAATATCAAGTACATCAAAATGGGTGAACTATCCCTTTAAACGTTTATCCCTTCAGACTCTCTTTTGTCCTAATTTGAATTTAATCGACTTAAAGGACAATTCCGTTTTTCTTGAACCTGGACTCTAGTTTCCCCTCTGTCTGGGTCAAAATGATTATAGGAACCTAAAGTTTTGGAATCGGTCCAGTATTGAGGAAGAACGTGCTCTAACTGGCATCCATGAAACACATGTAAGGTAATCCAATGGGGCAACCTCTCCATGTCAAAGTATGTCCACTGTAAGTGCTTGTTTTGCCATTGACAGGCTCAGATTAATATTTTAAGTGTCTGACAACCTTATGAAAGCATCCCTTCAGAGATAGACATGTGTAACAGACGTCTCACTCAAGGAGGAGCCTCGCTCTGAAATCTCACAGGAGGTGAGTTGCTGCAGGTAGACAACAGTGGAAACAGAGCGCCGCCCGGGGAAGAGTGGAAACGTTAGCCGGTACAGAGTTGGAGTTCAGAAAGCGTAGCTTAGTGTTAGCTAAAGATAAAAGAAATAAACAGTGGTTCATGTTTGCATGTTTCCGAGTTGTGCCAACAGAATGTCGTGACACGTTTTTCTGTGGGCAAAGCCCACAGAAAAACGCTCCTGCAGACAGAGATGGTAATGTGCACTGAGTGCCAGCGCAAACATGAACCACTGTTTATTTCTTTTCTCTTTAGCTAACATTAAGCTACGCTTTCTGAACTCTGTAAGGGCTAACGTTTCCACTCTTCCCGGGCGGCTCTCTGTTTCCACTGTTGTCTACCTGCAGCAACTCACCTCCTGTGAGATTTCAGAGCGAGGCTCCTCCTTGAGTGAGGCATCTGTTACACACGGCTATCGCTGAAGGGATGCTTCCATAACGCTGTCAGACACTTAAAACATTATTCAGAGCCTGTCAGTGGCAAAACAAACACTTTTAGTGGACGTACTTTGACATGGAGAGTTTGCCCCATTGGATTACGTTACAGCCGTGTTGCCAGCAGTTGCCAGTTATAGCGCGTTATCCCTCAATACTGGACCGATTCCAAAACTTTTTGTGCCTATTAATCATTTAGACCCAAATAGAGGGGAAAATAGGGTCTAGGTTAAAAATAAAACGGAATTATCCTATAAGTTCTATAAGTATTTTGTACTTACAGCCACAAAGTGGACGGTGCAGCCGCTGACCCGGGCCCCCGCCTGCAGAGCCTGCTTCTGGGCATTGACACCTTTGAAGGATGGCAACAGGGATGGGTGGATGTTCAGTAGCTTCCCTGTGGCATAAACACACACCTTTTTAAAACATCTCAAAAAAAAAAAAGAGACTTCAACTGAAATTACCACAGATGCTTTTAGGCAGAGTATTTGATGTAGAATGTATAAAACACAAAGTGAATGCAAGTGAGCAGTTTTGTCATACCGTTCCATTTCTTGACAAACGGTCCAGTGAGGATCCTCATGAATCCGGCCAGACACACCATCTCCACCCCGAATTCCTCTAGCACCCGGTCAATTGTGCCATCGAACTCCGCTCTGCTGCCATACAGCTTGTGGTCAACCACCTGTTTGCAGAGAGACATGAGCATTAACGTTAAATTTACACATCAGGCTCTTAGGATCTTACCCAAAAAGACATCAAATGAGTGGACAAAATTTGTAAAGCAGCATTACACATTTTGTCATTGCTCAGTATAGCTGATTTATATCATTCCAAGCTAATGTGAAATCCCCCAAAGGGACTCAGCAGTTAAATTGTCAAATAGAAATTAAGTGAACAGATTGAGCTAAATGTCCACGACTGGATTAATGATTCTGACAAGAACTGCAGTAGTATTTTTGGTTATGAATGGTATTTTTTTTCCAGTACCCGTGTCTGGATGCCAGCCAGAGATGCCCTCTTCAGGCCCTGCACTCCGGGCTTGTTGGAGATGACCACCACGATCTCCGCTGAGCTGGACGGACGCTTGGCCTGCTCTATCAGAGCCTGTAGATTGGTGCCTGGGACAGAAAACAAAACAGCAAGTGAATATACTGGAACCATGGATTTCACAAGGCCACAACTGCCCAGTCAACTCTACTTGTAGAGCATTAAAAGTTTCAATGAATAACTCATGTTTGGATATAATTTGGCTTTTTGAGTGCATTAACAGAGAACACAATAATGAAGATTGCCCAATAAAGAGCCCTGAGATGCACATTAACATCGGCCATTTCTGATATTTTCATTATATTTCATGCAGGGATGCAACTGGTTATTTTCACTGTAGATTAATGTACCGATCTATTTTAAATTACTCAGCCTATAAAATGTCAAAAATAATGACATATAATTATGGGAAGGTAGCAAAGCCCAGATTGCTGCTTTAGTCTGACCAGTAGCCACAAACTGCAAATGTTTGATTTTTATTTGATAAATGATTAAAATGTTTAATCAGTTAATCGGTTGACTCATTTTCTGTCAATCTGACTGATCGACTAGTTGTTTCAGTGCTAAATTCATGTATCTCAAGTCAAAAAAAAAAAATATCCTGCTCATTAGCTATGGTCAATAACATGACTTGCAAACTAATTAAAATTATTGATTTAATGGCTAAATGCTAACAGGGAAGCAGACCTGTGCCGGAGATGAGAACAGCGACTCTGGTCCTCTTGCGTTGCGTGCTGCTGTCACCACGGCAACCACCATTCTGCTGGACCCGTGGCTCCCCACTGGGAGCGGAGCCTGCGCACAGTCTGTGTTTCAGGTTGCGAACCACCACTGGCTCTGCCCCTGCATGAACACAAATACAAACCTTTAGCAAATCCCTTCCACACACCCCATGTTTGAAAAATGACCCATGTGAACAGTTTGGTAACTTACCGGGCTGCTTGTGGGCCAGTGAACCCACAACCCAGGCTTCTTCGTGGGCCTGGATTTGGCGCAGGACCCTCTGAGCGTCCGGTGGTGCGACCACCAGCACCGCCCCCAGACCACAGTTAAAGGTGCGGGACATCTCCTCCTCACTTAGCCCCCCTTCCTTCTGGAGCCAGGAAAACACGGGTGGGATGCTCCAACGAGAGGCATCTGACACACACAGACACCAAGGGCACATATTACCAAGACAGATACATAGTGGAATAATAACCACAAAACGACCTCAATATTTTCCATTATAAGGGATGTGGGAAAAGGAAAAGTAATCCCAGGATAGAAGAATAAGAGGAAGGGCTATACCATGAATGCAAAAAGCAAACGATTTATTAAAGCTAGGAGCTACATCGATTTAAATGCGCTCAAAGGTTACAGAACAGTAAATATGGCTACTCAAAGCGTGTGCAATTCATATTTTTGAGTGGATGCCCTCTTCCTCCGGCAGCTACTCATTTTTCAGTTCTTTTCACACCAGGAAACAGATCGCAAACAAGCTATTAATTTCCAAAATGCAAATTCAGACCTTGTTTTACAGGCTTTCCATTTTTCCAGGTTGTTGCTCAACATTTTCATATGCTTGTGCAGCAGATGAAGATCAAGTGCTTGCTCGTGTTTTCCTCTCACCTAAATCGACTGCCAGCTCCTGGGGCAGCACCCGAGGGATGTTCTCCAAAAGCCCGCCTCCTGTGATGTGAGCGTAGGCTTTGACAGCTCCACTGCGCAAGATTGGCAGCAGCAAACGACTGTAGATCTTAGTTGGTGTCAGCAGAAGCTCCCCTGAAAGCAGAGACGCAGTCAAACGGTGTGCGTTAAAGAGTGAAACGAGTGCTACTATAGAACAGATTTATTAGAAAAGAGAAGCTGTTCAGGTGTATGTGGTGGTACACATGTAGGTCTGCAGTTAGACTATTAAAGGTGCAGTCTATCTTTTCAGCATCAGTAAATCATTACCACATAAATTTTGAGACATAAGTACGATTACAATAAATGCAACCATCACACTGATGGTTACATAGTGAGTCACCAGTTTGTGTTTTCTGGAAAATCTGTTGGATTGTTTTATGCTACAAAACAGGAAGAGGGTGCTGTTGTTTCAATGTAACAGTAATGGTTTCAGAGTTTCTGGGAATAGCAGATGGTAAAGATGGCAAAGTAAAAAAGAAAAACTTTCAAAGATGCTCTTTGTGACAGGAGGCAAGAGGTTTATGGGAAACGTGGTCTTAATTTTGAGAAACATCAGCAATAACACCACCACTAGCATTAGGCAGAGGCACTGGTCTCAGTTTATGGTAATTATACCAAGGTAGTTTGACAATGATATACTGAATATATGATATTGAACTGAATATGATCTTGTTTTAAAATATAAAAAATACAGCCGGGAAATTACATAACATATGACAGGTATTGAGGGCTTGTTATTAAATATATGAATG
Organism: Neoniphon sammara; assembly: GCA_900302535.1. Classification (NCBI taxonomy): domain Eukaryota; kingdom Metazoa; phylum Chordata; class Actinopteri; order Holocentriformes; family Holocentridae; genus Neoniphon; species Neoniphon sammara. Next base: position 363 of record OMKZ01050764.1, on the reverse strand, counting down.
CAGGGCTACCTTAAAACATATATTACCCTCATGGTAATGGGAGTGTCAAGGAACATTCACAGTTTTATTAGATTTATTACACCTTACACAGGCCTATAAAAACCACAAGGTACTTTGCTCCACTCCACTATCACCTCTTGAAATTTATCTGCTCAGTTTTGCGACTTCTTGGTGCAACTTGGAAAAAAGGGCATCTATGGTGCTTACCAACGGTCTGTCCTGAACTGCCGAAGGGAGCAGGGGACCCGTAGCCGAGGCCGGCCAGCTCCAGGACTTTGCGGACCAGGCTGAAGCCGTTGCTGTGGATTCCGGACGAGGCCACTCCAATCAGCAGGTCCCCCTCGGCGATGTCCTTCAGCCTGG
>OMKZ01050761.1:0-14385 GCA_900302535.1 Neoniphon sammara | reverse complement strand
CATTCAGCCGTCCTTCCATCCTTGACTGGAAATAGGACTCCTCTAGCCGCACCTGAGGTCTCAAAACGCAGGCGGCTCCGGGCCAGGTGTGCCCCGAAACACACCCATGCGCACGCAACGCATGCAGGGAGCGAGCGTGAACTCGCACACGGACACACACACAAGCGGATGATTCACATTCTCTGTATGTATTGCACATTGTTGCAGGCGCTTTATTCAATATTTGAACAAGCACAGCATCAGAGGCGGCGTCCCCTCAGTGCATTCTCTATTCCCACGTATCTCTCCTCTGAGGACTGGGAGCACACTTTGACATAACTCTTCTATCTCTAAACCAAATATCAACCCCGCCTCCCCGCCTCCCCCATATCTGTCATGTGCAGGCTTTGTGCTGCTGAAGGTGATGTAGGTGCGTATGTTTTTGAAAATGTCAAAATTCAGATTGTTTGTCATTTCTTATGCCGTTCCATGTCTGTGTTTAGGTATTCATATCAGGGTAAGGCTGCAGTGGCATGCATAGCATAATATCTGTCCGCCTGTCTAGCTGTCTGTCATTACGCCCATCTGTGCATCTGTATGATTGTCCAGCCTGCCTGTCAGGCTGTCTGCTTTGCCAGTTTTTTTCCCCTCCCCCTCTCTGTTATTCCTCTATTTGACTCTTGCCACATGTGTCTGAAGCAATCACCACTCTGAGCGTCTGCTCACCTCAGGCTCTTGGTGTTTATCTCCCCCTGTGCCTGAATTTGTGGCTTGGCCTCTGTGTGCGTGCTTACATCTGTTTGTGTCTAACCGTTCCCATGAGCGCTTGGCGTGTACGTGCGGCTGCATGTTTGCGTGTCAGTCTGCATGTGTGTATTAGACTCGCCGCGTGTTCACCTGTCAGTCAAACGTCTCTCGGCAAGGCTGCGGCCGTCTGTGATGGCAAGGTCACGGTGAGTCAGACACACAGAGGCAGGTAGAGCGACCACTTAGCCTGTAGGGTAACGGTGCAGTGCTCTTCACTGCTTCCCCAGTCGGGGAAAACCTAAAGCACAGGGCAAGCACCAAGAGAAATCGAAGGGGTAACCATGGGATACACCTCAGAAGTCTGACGTAATGACTACAAACCATTCTGGATCCAATGCATTTTCTCTATGGGGAAAATACATGGGGTTTTCACATAATCAACCCTGTCACAGTCTGTGATTTAAAGGTGCACTATGAAAAATTGAGGGTTGATTGGAAAAAAGGACCTTTAGACTCAAATGACCAAAAAAATGCGGAATAAGCATGTAATTTGTCAGTGAGTCAGACTGAATGTGAGAACTATGTAGATTACACCTTCAGCTTTCATGCTAACTCTGTTTTTCATCAGTTGAGACTAAATGGTCCTCACTTCAATTGACAATTTTACATAGTATATCTTTAAGGTGGCACTTAAACCTTGGATGTTTCATTTGCGTGTTTCTTTCTTAAATGGGACTGGATCCACTTAATACTGCTGCTGCTAATTTTGCTAACGAAAAGCTAACACTGCCATGCACGTTAAATATGTAGCTGTTTCTGTGAGCGGCTTTGCCCGATAAATTCTCGCTGGCTGCTGAGCCATGAAAAATATGTGGTTAGCAGCTGCAATGTCCATTTCTTTGGCCAGTCTGTTGTCTTTGTTCAAGGAAAGAACAAAAGTATTAAGAAATAAGGAAAAATCACTACAACTCGTAATTATGTGACAGGTCACTGGGGCTAGCTAACCACTTAGCTGTTAGCAGTTTTTTTTAAATTACACAGATCGTGTTCGGATTATAAAAATGTGCATTTTTTTTCCAAATACACCTCCAAATATCATGAATTATGTACTGAAGGAATTAGGAAATCCCCATTCATTTCTCCCATAGGCAATAGAATTTTTGATCCAAAAGACTTGAAAAATGCTAACAACTCAGAGACAAAAGACAACATGACTTCTAAGGCCTAGAACTGATGCTGCACATGTATATGCGCACACACACACACACACACACACACACACACGAACGCTCAAAAAAAAGATGCACAGGCACACTCCCCGCTCAAACATGAACACGTCTTGGTCCATAATCAGACACACACTCCCATGCAAACAAATACACTAGCAGATGGTGGGTGTGCTGCACACACACTCGCAGACAAAAATTTGGCTACCTAAGCAGATGTGCGCAGACACACACATATGCACGTGCACGCATGCACACACAGACGGAAACACACCAGTTTCAAGAAGAGCCGTCTTCAGAAATAGCTTCAAAATGTGGGCATAGGCACATAGAAACTGGCATACAAACAGATGCGTGCAAACACGCGCAATCAGCCCAAGAGGGGAGCGAGTCACCCTGTGCGCACGGCGTCGGAGGGAACTGAGGGTCCTGTGTACAGAACTTGGATCTCGACCACATGAAGCACAGAGCAGTGGGGGAAAGAGATGGAGGTGGAGAGCGAGGGAAAGAGAGAGGGAGCAGATGGGTCAGCCATCTGGTGGATGGAGGAAAAGCGAGGGAGATGAAAAGAAGAGGGAGGGTGCACTGGAGAAAGAGAGAGAGAGAGATGGGGAGTGGGGTGTGGGCATGGGAAACATCCATGTGAGTGTGTGTGAGCATGTGCAAGTGTGCGTATTGCGATGTGTGTGGGATTGTGTGCCTGTGTGCACCAGGGAAGTGTGTGTGTGTGTGTGTGTGTGTGCGTGTGTGTGGGGGGGGTGAGGGGGTAAAGTCATCCGGGACTCAGGTGCCAGTGGACGGTGCAGTTAGTGCATCACTCTGGTGAATGCACTGATGTACATACAAAGGCATGTGGGCATGTCCACACACACACACACACACACACATACACAGAGGGATATGAATAAGTCAGACATATATATAGACATATATACCTTCTTTAAAATAGGAATTCACACACACACACCCACATACACAGAGGGTTAAAATAGAAATCCACACTACGCACACACACACACACACACACATACACACCGGTTTGGATGAATAATCACCCAAAGACACGTATACACGTTTTAACATCAGACATCACACGAAATCCAAGTTGAAAAAACAAGGACACACACAAACACACACACACACATGCACCCAGAAAAAGAACATAGGCCCTTCAGTCATTACAGAAATGTAGCCGGAGGCATGACATGGTATGTTACACACCAGAACAGCTAATTTACTGAGGCAAGGCGAAGCAAGAAGGAAGGAGAAAAAGACATGAAATGGGGAGATAAGTAAGACAGGCGATAAAACAAAGATAAGTGACGGGACTGAAAAAGAAGGGGGACAGACGGCTTGAAGATACTGAGAGAGAGAGAGATAGAGAGAGAGAGGACAGAAAGAAAAAGAGAGATAGAGAGAGAGCAAGCGAATGAGAAAGTGTTGAGGCAAAGTGGATGAACTGAAAAGTCTGCTAAGGCTGAAAGGATCAAAGAAATGATGCTTTCAAAAGCCCAGATGTCAGAAAATGGGGACCAATTTATTGTGGATGGCAGGAAGCCGGGCTCCACCTGTAAATTGCACCCTGGCAGCCAGGATCAGCGCCGAAAACAATAGCAGGGCCCCGGCGACGGAGAAAGCTACCATGATAGAGAACGACTTTACATGGCAGAGCGGGCGGCGATTCCCACTTTTTCAACGCTCACGGCACCCCCCCTCCGCCCCACCCCGCGGGGGACGCCATTGAATTCCAGTCACGCAGTCGGCTTTCATCACAGTGCGAAATACTAATGCTGTAATTATTGTTAATATGATCGCAGGTATGGACAATTTATCATTGTTAGCTGCTCTGCCGCTGCCAGCTCAATTCTCTGTGTGTGCCGGCTTGAAAAACACAAAAAAAATTAACCAGCGTATAATTTGTTCAAACTTTATTTTCTCTCTGCTTGGATGGTCGGTGATTATGGTCATTACTGTGATTATCGCTCACTTGGCTCTTGTTGTTTTCGTTGTTTCACGTCTATTCTTGCATATTTGTCCCAAATGACTGTGTGGTTCTTTTTCTTTTTTCCTTTTTTTTGGTCTTTTAATAATCTATATTATCTCTTTGTGTAAGGGATAATATTCTTGCAGGTGTATGTACTGTACTCTTTGTTCTCTTGGTATTCCGCTGTGGTAGTTTACCTCAGGGGCTGCACTGATGCAGTGTCTACCCTGAGGAATGTAGAGTGGAAACAGGAACAGCAGCAACGTCTTCCATCAGCTGGCAGCTTCGCATTGAACCTGCGCTATTGAAGATGAAAGTCTGATACACACACACACACACACATATACACACACGCACACACACAAAATGCGGAATCACGCGCACGTTCAGACATTTCACACATTAACAATGCATAGAGAGAGAATGCAAACAAAATTCAGTTTGAATTTCGGAGGAAATGTTCATTTATTTATAACTGCTGAAAGAGTGACTCAGAAGCTATTCACTCCACTTTGTCTTTGTACACATTTTCTTAAAATTTCAAATGTATTTATAAGGGGTTTTATGTGTGCATGTGATCCTCACAAAGTAGGAAAAGAGATTCTGTAAATTTATCATGATGCCAAATTCAGAAAACGGGGAAAAATCTAATAATAAAATGAAACATTCTCCTCCTTTGTGTCACCAGGGCTAAATTTCCAGAGACGAATTTCACAAATTACTCGAGCTTCATGTTTAAGTTGCACTGTGGAAAATTGAATAATATTATCCTTTCAGAAGTTTTATAATTCTGTCCTGTTGTAATAACCAATATTAGGCTCTGCAAATGCATTCGTCTTGAATTTTAGGGTATTGAACACTCCATCAGAGCATTCAAATGATGTGGGGAAAATGTGATTCACTAATGGATGCCATTCAAGTCCGGTTCCCTGAGTCTTCACAGAAATCATAGCCATCAGTCTCCTGCCATTACATGCACAAATACAGAAGAAAACTTTTCAGCTGACTTTCATAGTAAAATTAGACAAGATGAGACATATATTGTGTTGCCAGGCATAATTAAAATGTTGAAAGGCAAATACTAGAACAGGAAATATAAGCACTTAATAGCAGCCTAAGATAACATGGCATAGGTGAAATCTTTTTTCTTCTTTTTTTTCCCCCAATAGCACTATTTAAAAGTGCTGTGTCTACTATTTTAAACAACAATACATGATTGTCAAATTAAAGGAACAGTTCGCCCAGAATGCCAAAAAAAATAGACACTTCCACTTTGACCAATTTACATGTGAAAATTTTAACAGCAAAATCTCTTTTGAAAGACAGTGACACAGATAGGAACTATTTCCTGCCAAAGAGCAGTGGCAAACTGTATCGTTCCACCTCCAATTTGTAATTCTGGGGGGCAAATTGATACAATTTACTGGTCTTCTTCAAATTTTTTGTTGTTTTGATCTTTACAATCGAATACCCATCCAGCCCCATTGTATTGGGGTGAAAAGAGACAGACTGGAAACCTCACCAAAAAACACAGAAGCTATCTAGATGGATAGATTGTATTAGGGGAAAGTGGGACAATATCTTTTTTTCTTGTATTTTGTGTGAACTGTTCCTTTAACAGTTGCAGTAAAGCACTAGCAGATTTGCTGTAAAATCCAGTAAATACAGTGTAGAGGCTGCCAGTTTTTTAATGATGTTCTTGTTTGTTTACAGTAATTACATATCCTCATATCTGTAATGATTTATTGGTGTCAAAATGCTACACACAGCGCCTTTTAGGAGAGCGAAGCAGAATTGAGGCAAGAGGCTGACACTGAAGTGCTCTCTGGATCTTGTCCGTGACTTCGCCTCGGCCAGCCCTGCCAGGCCACTAATCTGCTGCTGCAACTCTGTGCGCTCAGACTCATTTGACAGGCAACCTCTCATGTGTTTGGGCAGGGGGCCTAGAGACCGGGCCATGAAGCCTTTGGTCATCACGGGAGCCGGCTGTGATCTGGCCAGGACACGGGCAACAGAAGCCGTAGCCACTGGCAAGACTCCCACAGGCACTGGCCCGGAGCTGCTGGAAAATGCAGGCCAGCGAAGGCTTCGATGCAGCCCAGAGGCCAGGAAGGAAATGGAAGGCCAGAGTTTAGCGAGATATTTGACAGCAGAAGACGTGTCTATTCAATATCCCTGCAAATTCTGTTACAGTGAGCGTCACGAGGATAATGTGCAAGGTCAGTTTGGAAATGAGCTTTCTGGGGTGTACCACGTGCGGTGACATCTCATTTATCAACTGTAGTGCAATGAGGGCTTGCAACATGAGCCTTTATTTCTACAACCTCGCAAAACCACAGATTTATGTTACAATCAAGTAACTATCTGATTAAATAACTGCAGATGAGTGAACTAATTGACAAGGCTTTGAGTAAAGAAGATGAAGTTTTGTTGGAGGCCGAGCTGCCCCTCGGGTATATATAAGATATACTTCTGCAGGATGCAGGCTTGAATAAATATCTGAGCACACGCAGAGACATAAACTTAACAACGGGGTGATATTCGTTTATGATGCTCAAATAGCACATCATCCCTTTGTAATGTCTAGAGGCAAATTTGCCTAGCAACAGGGCACCAGGGTGTTGGATGTGCTGCTGGCTGATGCCAACAGTAGCCGAGACCCTAATAAAAAATAGAAATAAGTAACATTAAAAAGCTAATGAAAAACATGAATTTGACCAGCAGGGTTATTGATAGATCAGCCGGTCCTGGAGTGAATGAGTTTATTTTCTTATTCAGACTCAATCCAGAATGCACACTATAAATAGCTAGATTGAAGTTACCAGATAATGCTTCAAGAAGGATTTTGATGGATTAGGTTCATTCTATGCATGATCGATGAAGGAGCGTATTTAACCTGCCACAGATTCAACTTATGAGGTGGGGTGAGGGAGCTCGTCGTAGCCTAAGGTGATGCTGGTGAAATGTTACGCTTGCCGTGGTGCCTTAAATTAGGCTGATTTAGCTGGGGGCTGATGGTGCTGCGCGTTGTTTTCTGTGCTCTGCTGGAGCTGTTGCTGATGATGTTAACATCTTCTGCCTGTATGGGCCCGTTTTGGCTTTTGTTTGGGTATTTTGCATTTGAGATCCAGCTGGTAGGCAGCTCCTCCTCTGAGGTAGCATCTGGACACATGCTCCCTGGTACGCATATTTGCTCTGCAGTATGTGCGTCGCAATTTAATATGGTCACCGACACCGCTAACATTCATCATGTAATTATGTATGTAATTTACTGAGTGATCTGATTGTTGTTCTACATTATTATTAACATAATGTGTATCATCGCTGCAGTGACCAGACATGATGCATTTTGGCACTCCTGATGGCCTGAACGTGTGTTCCCGATGAGTGTGTGTGTGGCACGCGCGCGCGCGTGTGTGTGTGTGTGTGGTGTGTGAGCTCTCAGTTGATGTAGAGTATAACGTTCTACTGAGCAAATATGTTTAGTTTATTATAGAGAGGCATTATTCGACTTAATGTAATAGGATGTGCAACAGAATCCCTTCCCTCTCTCTCCACACACACACACACACACACACACACACACACACACACACACAGACGATTATCCTCCCACCTCAACACCTCCATCTGAAAGCATCCTCCCATGGCTTAGTTCTTACACATTTGATGTGCTTGTTAGTGGTTTGTTGGAGCACAAATGTTGTGTTCCCTATCACATCCAGGACTTGAAGACTTTTTCGCTGTGAGAAAAGGTACTTCCGTGTGGGTTTGTGGCAAAAAAAAATGACCTGAAATTGCATCTGTGCTTCTTGCTGCTTAGACAAAAAGGGGTCATTTAAGTTCTGCCTAAACAGATGCTCCCTATCACACACCAAAAATAATCCTGAGCAAACATTCCTAGGCTGACTATAAATACACTGTTAATGGCACCTTCATCTGTGGGCAGTGAGGTAGCATAAATTCTTTCAAGGTCCCAGTTAATTGACACATAGCACATTCACCCAGTAAATGAGCATAGTCTATAGAGATTTGATGTTTCTTCCGGTCAACTGTGCTGTAGGCTAAAAATAAAAATTCTTGATGACTGGTTGCAAAATTGAACACATCACATGACGAGGAGCTGGCTCGTTTTGGATCGTCTTGGATGTGATTGTGCAACATCTGTTTTCTGTGCAGCTCCACAGGTCCTACTGGGACTCTTTTGGATTTCACACATAAATGATAACTAAGAAGAAAACTGTGCAACAAAGTCGTCACACTCAGCTATAAAATGAATGGAAACTGAATAACTCCACGGAAGTTTTCCATTTTTCCATTATATTTTGGCTTTCAACGCTAAATAGAAATATTACGGGTGGAAACATTTTCACTTAAGTCAAAGGTTTGCTTTTAGGCCGGGGATAGAAGAGTAAAATCCAAATGGAACCAAGCAAGAATAATTCAGTGTGCAAATTTGGCCAAGTGGGCAGCAAAAGAGAGCTAAATCAAACACATTTTAATGTAATTCCCCTCCAGCAAATATATCCATTTTGAAGTTAATCTTTCATAAAACCCCAGGATCTCCTGCAAACACAAGGGCTAATACATGAAATGTGAATTTCTGATATTTCAGAGATAAAGCTGAACGTCCTGACTGGATGCGGTAATCATACGAATTGGATCTGTGCGGTGCAGATGCTGTGCTGCAGATGCTATTAGAAAGGAAATCAAACTTAGTTAAGTAGTTGTCAAACAATCCAGAAGGGAAATCTTAAAGTATGGGTGCCATGGTAACAGCAGGATGAAATCCACTTCGGAATCAAATGTATTTTTAAAGGGTTGAGTGTCCTACTGGATTGTCTGAAAAGACTGTTGAGATATATTCACGTAGAAGTCCAATGTGGCTTTAATACAAAAACACCTCAGTCTTAAAGGACTGTGACAAGACTTCTCTCAACAAGCCACCTGAGAAATAAACAGCTAATAACAATGAATCACGAAACAAACAAAAACATTTTCCGTCCCATAATTATACCAAGCTCCACAGAGGCACTATGCTTGGAAATATTTCCAGGTATGCGAAGGTTTGGCTCGCAGAAAAAACTGAAGTGCCAAGTGGCACCAGCAAGCCTACTATGCACAAATGTGACCAGCTGGACCGCTAAAGACTAAATCGTACACACTGAAATGCTTTTTTTTCTGTGAGTGTTTTCCACCAGCCACTTTGAGGGACGGTGTCCAGATTGAGCTTAGCCGACCTGCTTTCTCGCCCGCACCTCTTCTCCTCCTCCCCCCTACTCAATCCACCCCTTTTCTCTCTTTTCACTGATCACCAATAGCGATTCAAAGGCTGAAAAACAATTTACCACAAGACTCGGCGCCAGTTGGACGGCTGACAGAGAAAAAAGAGGCAGGAAAGAAAAGCAAAACAGCAATGCAATATACGGGCATTTGCATTCAGACAATCGCTCTTGCACCCCTCACCGGCCCAAAGCCCTTGTCATATTCATACCTGGAACCTCGCCAGCGACACACATACACACACAACACACACACATAGAGAGTCCACCCTGTGTTTGTGCCCCTGTCTGTCCATGGTATTATTTTGAGGGCGACAAGCGGGAGGAGACTTCAAATGGCAAATGCCATGCCAAGATGAGAGGAAAGGAAAGGAAAGGAAAGGAAAGGAGAGGAAAGGAGATATGACAAGGAAGGAGAGGAGAAGAGAAGATGACAGGGCCTGAGGGAACAGACATCACCCCCTGTCTGGCTCCCTGACAGCGAGGAGCAGACAGGTGGAGAAAGGAGGAGAGGAGGGAGAATGAAGGCGGAGGAGGAGGAGGAGGCGCGGCTTTCTTCCAGCTGAGAGAAGGGCATCTGTCCGTCTCCCTTCGCCTCTGCCTCGGACTGTAGCGTGCGGCAGCTGTCCGAGTTTGTCGGGGTGTCGTGCTATTAGACGCTATACCTGCCCGTGTCTCTCAGCGAAGATCTGGAATGCATCGTGCATCTGTCCGGCCGTCTGTTTTCCTCACGCTATCTGTCACTCTGCACGTCTGTCTCTCCATGAAGCAATAAAACCTAAAAAACAGAAAAGTCTCTGGCTTGCGTTACCTGCCTCCTCTGTGTTCCTGTCTCTAAGACCACCTGCTGGTCTGGTGGATGCACCCATGCCTATCAGTCTATGCACAATTTGTCTCCATATACACTGTGCATATGCCTTTACGGTCTGCCTCTCCCCCTGCTCCCTGTAGATGCCATACTGGTAGATGACTGGGAGATATACTGGGATCAAAGCTCGCGGACTCTCTAAGGAAGACCCCCTATATCACAGCGCCTGACAGCGTCCTTCAAAGCACAGATGCAGTGTCAGCGCGCACACACATGTAAACACCACATGTACACATATACTGGTGCAAATACAACATCGGGGACCGAGAGGGCAGGGGATAAATCGGCTGCGCGAGAGATAAGGTGGCGTGTGTTTGAACCTGAATGGATGTGTGTTTGATTTTCCTGTTTGTCGTAGGCGTTCCTGGACTCTGGGGATGTTAGAAGTGACCGCCGGTCTTTAGTTGGGGGCTAAAGAGTAGATTAACCCTAAAGTGTGAGAGGATTTACGCAGAGACAGAGCGACCTGAGGTTTTAACCCAGCGCGAGCTACATCTGACAGCTTTTCCATGGTAAATCCGCAATCTGAAAGTTTGTCAAATGCCAATTGATGTGCCAAAGTAGCGACTCAACCTACACCCACTTTGTTAAAGGACCATACCAGTCTTATTTTGACTTCTCATCAACAGTTGCGACCATATCTGTCCATGACAAATATCAGTTGCATAAGTGTGAAGAGATTTGGCAGCTTTGAAGTCAAGGCTTAACTTACCCCAATTCGCTCTTGGTCACATTGAAAAACTGCTTTGAAACTTGAAAGTTGCTTCACATAGGTAATTCCATCTTGTGAATACTTGCCTGGCACGCATGCTCGCTAAAATTACTGTCCTACTCTATTTGTAATCACTTAAAATTGGTGCATTAATACCAAATGAGAGATGTTTTTGGGGCTTCTTGTTAATTCCTGAGTGCTCCAGTGAGATTTAAGAGGCCTATTTGCAGCTAGCCAGTTAGTTCAGGTGTTTGCCAGACTGAATAGCGAATGCGCCTTCTGTTTCTAGTTCATGTGTATGGAACGTGTTTCCTTGTTCTGTGTTGCGACTTTCAGCCATTCATTGACCTTGGGTTCTGGCCTCTGAGCTGTCACCACCGCTCCAAACTGAAGAGAGCCGCTGAGCAGATGCATCTGGAAAAAAACTGTCCCCTTCAAGTGTCCAAATTTAAATAGACTTACGGCTATTTTTTGCAGAGTTTTTCCACATTTTTTGCTGCAACCAGCAGCTCTGTAGCTCGTTCTGTTGGTCAGTCGGTCCACAAAATTTCCCCACCCTTTGGCAGCCACAGTTTTTGCCCTAGGGGGCTGAAATTTGGCATGGAGGTCAAGGGTGTGTGTGTGAAGGTGTGTGTTTGTGTTCATGCCAACCGGCAAAAAGGGGCCATGGCAGTGGGAGTGGCCTACAACAAAAAAGAGCATGACTTCTAAACGGAGTCACGTAACATGGCCAAACTTTGTAGAAAGACACACATACACACGCACACAGATAGACAGACATACACATTCACCCAAAACACTGTCACTGGTGATGGTTTGCCCCGCCCCCTATGCTGTAGCCACGCCTCCATTCATAACTTCTGAACCGTTTGTCGTACACTCTTGTGGAAGGCATCATTGGACTCAGCAGAGATTCCTTTTTCAGATTCCTTTCTTCCCATGAGGCTGAAATTTGCCATGGAGGTCAAGTGTTTGTGAGTTTGTGTGTGTGTGAATGCATGCATGCACGGATGGATGCATGCATGTATGCGATCACAGCTACTGCAAATTTGCACTTGCTTGAACATGAACGGGGTTGAACTGGGGTGTTTTAGCACTGACTTCTAAGCTACCCATGCATATTCTGTACACACTTACGCAACAGATATTTGTGTCAGATTCAAGACTGTTGACAAGAAGCCAAACCAGGACTGGTATGGTCCTTCAAGACTAGTTTCATCATCTTACTTCTTTATTTGATGATGAGAGAGATGGAATGACATGCTACAAAGCTAAAATCCAAACGTGTGATGTTGTGAGTTTGTATCCTAGCTTGCTGTGCCACAACAGCTCCTCCTCACGCTGCGTTTCAAAGCATGTTTTCTGTTCCTGTGTACAGTGCATCCAGCCTGGTTGTGCCTGCCAAACATATGTATGGCAAAACTGGCTCTCTAGGCTACAACCAAGTGCGGCACTTCCAGGCAGACATGCACCCTGGCTGGAGAAAGAGGAAGTGGAGAAGCGTTCAAAGCTACGCTGCACCCGTCAAGGCCTGAGGGACACACAAACACACACGCGCGCACACACACACACACACACATTCACAATGTAAGCACCCGCTCTATCACGCGCTGACTAATAAAGAGAGCAAAACAGGCAAGTGCACACTGCGCTCTCTCTTTCTTTCACCCTCTTCCTACCCTTCCTCGTGTACACACACACACACACACACACACACACACACACACACACAAGCAGAGTCTCTCCCTGGTGGATAAATCAGTCCTTTCATGCTCTGTCGTCTGGCTGGCCCTGTTCTACTGTGTTTCTATAATAGAGAGGAGCAGTCCTTCTCTTTTACTATTCTAATGGTCACACATACATCTCCCTCTTCCCTCTCCCCTCTTCCCTCACTTTCTCCCTTTCTCTCTCTCTCTCTCTCTCTTCAAAGGGCTTCTGGTGGAATCATTCTACAAGTAGGCTAGACTGTAGACTGAGGATGGAGGACTTACAGCATGTGTAATGACTGGGGAGAATATTTCATGCAGGCTAATGAAACGTGTGTGTGTGTGTATGTGTGTGTGTCTGCGTGCGCGTGCGCGTGTATGTGTATGTGTGCGGAGATGACGAGGTGTAATTCGTTTTTAAATGATAAGGACAGAGGTAATAGCTTTTTGAAATGGGACGATGACAAAGATGGTCTGATTAACATGAATATAATAAAGTTATCACCGGCCTATTATCATATGATTGCATAAAAGTGATGATAATGATGATGATAATGATGATTGTGCCCTTATAAAAAAAAAAGAACTGTAGAAATTCTACAGGAAATTTCAAAGGGATAAAAAAAAAAAAATCAGCAAAACTGTTAGTCCATGTGGGAATGTTGGAATATTATGTAATGTAGGAATGTTAGATTGATAATAAAGGAGCTAAGAAATACAAAGAGATAGGAAAAAGTCACTGGAAGATCATTATGAAATACCACATACAGACACTAGAATATTATAGGGACATTATAGGGCGCCATAAATGATTAAAAATGCCATTATATATGAAAAGGTCATTGTAGTAATTTTGATTAGGAGGACGGTGGTGATAATAGTAATATGCTGGTGGTGATGACGATGACGATGATGATTGACATAATACTAATAGTCACTTCAGAGGGAGCGGTGATCAAGAGAAAGGGGAGGAGGAGGGCTGAAAAGACCGAAAACATTAGAGGTGTAGCGAATACGTGAGGAGAGGTTTTTAAGTCACGTTAGTATTGGAGAGAGAGAGAGAGAGAGAGAGAGAGAGAGAGAGAGAGAGAGAGAGACGCGGCGATAACAGCGTTTGTCCTGCTCACATTGGACTCAGTTTTGTGACGGGCAGACGGGCATAACCGGAGAGAGGCGAAGAAACTTGAGACTATCGCACCGAGATCGACACCCAGAGGTAAATCCACCATTCATTTCTTTAAGACGATACACCGCCGTCATTGTGAACATGTATGTTTTCTATCTTTTTTTGTGTTTTTTTTTGTGTGTGGATATTTTGGCTCCAGTGAATGGAGATCAGACCCACTTTCCCCTTGCCCGTGTTATTTGGGAATTGCGTTTCCTTCGGTCTGCTCTTTTGGCATCATTACTTGGCGTTCGGCAGAGACCGGGCGACAGTTTCAATTAGCTCTGCGCTGTGTGTTATATATAATCATCACGCGTCGATTTTGTGCGGTTTCCATTAATGTTTCGGCGAAATGAATGCGTGGTGGTTCTCTCTCCCCGGTGCACCTGGTCCGTGCGTATTTGCGAGACCCTGGAGGGTTCCACTGGATTTTCGACATTTGAAAAAGTATCACCCGATAACCCAACGTGAATTTACCTGTAAATTAGCTTCAATCAATAAATATATAGGACAGACAATTTCAGAATGGACGACAGTGGACTTGTAGCCCTAATTGGGCAGCCCCTGGATTCAGAGATTGAGGACCTGGACACTGGCGCACATCAATAATACCCATCATGTGTGGGAATTTCACCCCTTTATGATTGCCTGACTGATTGACTGATTAATTAATTAGCTGGATGCTATACCAAACCTATGCCGGGGGGGACCGGGAA
>OMKZ01050759.1:0-12806 GCA_900302535.1 Neoniphon sammara | reverse complement strand
TGGTAAAAGGAATACTTTACACTATACTCAATACTTTATATGGGATTATAAACCACATTAGAATAAAGACAAAAACCCAAAAGACTTAAGTGACCAAGATTTAAACCAAAGATTAAATCTGGTGCAAAAAGGCCATAAAAGCATGTAATAGGGTTTTTATAAAGTATCACTTTTCTGAATTTTGATCACTCTTTAAATGGTATAAATGATTGCTATGTTACATTTTAGTTTTGGTTTGCTATAAAATTAGCATCATGTCCCCACAGGCATCATTCAAGTTAAATCTTATTTTATAGTTACCTGGTAAATGAATCCGCTCATCCTCGGGCTGGCGGACAGCATGAGCAGAGTGTGAGGGAAGAGGAGGAGGTAGCGCTCGTTTGTCTCCTGAAACACAAAATGAATATCAGAATCTTACCAAGAGGATCATGACCCAGGGCTCTAATTTTTTCTAAACCCTTATTAGAGATTTCACAGTTTTGTTACTATTTTTGTGGTTATCTCACAGCTTTGTGTGTTCATTTTGGGAGTTAAATTTACACATGTAAAAGTAATTTCAATAAAAGTTCAACCTCAGAAAACAGTAAAATTAAATCACATTATTGTGTAAAATGGATTTCAGTCTCATAATCACCAGATGAATCAGTCATTCTAAAGTTTTTAAGAGTTTACAGCCGTTCATTTACAGATTTAGCTGTCGGGAGGTTATGGTTGGTACCTGACAGCTTTGTGTGTGGACGATGGTCTGGGCCATGTGGAGGACCGGGCCCAGGGATTTGATGTCATCTCCCTCCCAGTTTCTGATTGGCTCCGTTAGAATCTGCAACTCCAACTCCTTCTTCTTCCTCACTTCCTGGCACTGAGACTAAAGACAAGTTTTACATTTTTTTTAAAGCATAGTTAGCTGAGATATAACCTATACAGATTTGAATGTGAGTTGGTTATTTATGCAGGTGAGACCAACATTAAGTCAACATTACTCAGAGTTGCGTGTCTGCTTTTTTCTTGCATATCAAACCAATGTACAGATATCATAGTAGAGAAGTGAACAAAGCCAAATTCAGCCAAAGTGTTTAGATTATATTGGGCACGCTCTATTTGTAGACTAAATTAGTGGTAGTTATTTATGGCTGCAAAATCAGAATAGTTTGCTGTAGATTTTAAACACTCCAGTTAAAAGTGTAAACAATTTTCTTTTAGTTACAAAGTCTTTATATAAAGAAATTTGCATAATTTGACTGTGTGCATGTGTCTTACTGCAAGATTTTTGAAGGCCGTCATGGAGGCATGGAGGTCTGCTCTGTCAGGGTGATGGTCCTAAGACAAGAATTCAATAGAAAAAAGGTTTGTGCGTCACACTCCACAAGAATGATTAACAAACTGCCCTAAAAGAAGTGGAGGACATTCTTGGCAGCCATTAAGAACCTCTTTTCTGAAGCAGTAATCTGCCAAAGTTCATTCAGTTTAACAAAAATACAAACAAGTGTGTGATACAGAAAGTCTATGATTACATGATATAGGATCATTCTATATATGACAACACACAAACACACTCGCACACAGACTCATTTGAAGGAATAAAACCAAGCATTTGAGAGCTTGCCCAGCTGTTTAACTTAGTTGTTTTTAATGATGAGAACAAAGACAGTAAAATCATCCATGTGTCCCCAGTAGATCATTGTCTTGTATGCTCCATGCTAACACTTTAGCATACACTATGTTGAATGATAGTGGGCTGTTTATTAGCATTCACTATGCTGGGTGATAGGGTCTATGCTAACTCCTCATTCCAAGTGATAGCTGGATCCATACTAACTCTTTAGCACACATTATGTTGAGTGATAGGCTCCATGCTAACACTTTAGCATACATTATACTGAATGCTAACAGGCCACTATCATTATGAGCTCTAAAGCTAAATGTGTCTCTGGTGGTGAATGTTTTTTTTAAATTCTATACGTATATGAATGCATAATATACATGAGCTAACTCTTACTCAACCTACAGTGCATGCTAAAGTGCTAGCATGTCGCACTGAAGCCAACGATCTGCTACGTACACATAAATTATTATGATGTCTGTGCTCTTGTCCCTTAGCATCTAAGTTAACCTACAGGACAGTTGCCCAAAAACTTAACCAGAGACAGGCAAACAGAGGGATTAGGCCTGACCTCCATGTGTCTGTCCAGTTCTTTGAGCAGAGTTGGGTATCTGTCCAATCTGGTGAATGGTTTACTGAGACCAGTGGTCAGAGTCAGGATGCCAGGACTCGACGCTCCCTTTGACTCCATGTACTCCCCCAGCTCCTCACTACAACACACAGAACAATAAATGATACCGAAACTGGGGTAAACCCTAATGCGTTGCTTTCACATAGCTTTTCAATTCATATCAGTTGCTTCAAGTTTTTCAAATACATGATTTCATATTATACATCTTCACACAAGGGAAAATAGGTTTGGAATTTGAGAAATATGCAAAAGAACATTTTTACAATAGCAGTATGCAAAGTTAACATTGTAAAATTTATAAAGCTATGGCTGTAAACTGATGAGTAAATCAAATGCATCACACCCCTAAAACTTTGCTAACAACAAGCAAACGCCAACTACAAGGTTTTTCTGTTTAGTAACATGGAAATCATTGCTTTTAAGTAATAACTTGAGTTCAAGTCTAATACTAAATCCTGCCTTAACCTTTTGCCAGTGATGGTGGTAAATAAAAAAGAGGGTGGCTCTGATCTCCATCATCACTAGGCAAATAACTACAGACATACACAAATATCGTTTTCAAAGAAGCATTAACTATGATGAAACACCAGTCTGATAATACTTACTAATGTATACCAGGAATTTACTTCAAAGATTTATGTCAGAAAAACAGTGAAACTGAGTGTCAGTGTGTTTAACCTCCATTATAGTCTGTTTCTCTAAAAACAGGCCTTTTGCCTTCTTTTTTAGCATACAGGTCCTACAATCTAATTTTTTTAATATAATGGCATACACACATGTATATAGACACACATGGTGATTACAGCACCTGTGTTGAGTGAGTACGTTGACAGCTGACGGGTGGTTTGAGCAGTAAGCCACATAGAGGGTCTTCATCTGGGGCATCAGATTCAGGAAGAACCCCCCGACTCTCTGCTGGCACTCTGGGAGCCTGCACACAAACACACACATATTCATATACATATACACATACACAAAAAACACACATTACACCTGATCAGACTACTCTGATGCAACCGACAACTCACAGACATCAGTTTGATTTTGAGTGGCTTGGAAATATGACTCTCCATGCAAATAAAAGGACAGATCTAACAAATATTAACATAAATTGATTTGGAAGCCATATCTAAAAATAACTGGTTTACTGAATTAGATACTCTGATAACCCTGAGTATGATTAGACAAATGAAGAAGCAAGCCTCTGTCAAAGGAAAGTCTACTGTAACTTGCTGGGCTCGACATACAGAGGACAGCCTTAAACAGACTGTGTTACTTCAGTCTGCCACTAGATGTCTCTGTTGCCATGCTGGTTGAGCACATGAGGATCCTGTTCAACCACCGAAGGGTCTGGGGACTCAGTAAATTTGAGAGGTTACAGTACAGCATCACACGGAGGCAGACAGGGAGGGATGGAAGTTGAAGAGATGGGAATGAGAGAAGGTGAAGAGAGGAGGATAAAGAGAAAGAAACAGTTGGTTAATGAAAATATGAAGGAAAAGCTGATATGGGCCCAAAATCAGATAGAGATGATAGTTAATGCAGCAAGGGAGAATTTGGGTATAAGAAACATGATTTGGAATGACAGAATTAATACCAATCACTAGGAGCAGTTGTTTCACTACTATTTACCTGTTTTATACAGAACATGAAGCCCCTGGGGCCAAAGACAGGCACTGGGTGTATTAATGATATCACTGTATTTGTCTTAAAGATATGTTTTCATTCCTCTATATAGTTGCACATAAACAATACTGACACTAAATGCCTGAGGCTGATGACAGGTTTTTGGGTTGTGACAATGAAAAATAGCTTGACTACACAAGAAAATCTTGCTTTCCTCAAGATAATGCTGCTAAACTGCGTTCTCAATTGCACTTGTACACTATTGTCTCATATTCTGTTTTCAAAGGTTGATGTGGCTGTAAAATTATTTGATGGCGCCGTACTGTAACCCCTGGAACTTAGTGATTCTCAGTGGGTCTGAGCTTCAGTTCTTCATTCAGTCTGCTGGGACAAACTGTTAAAAAGGTGGAGCTGGAGGATCTATTGTTGGTTCAACAGGATGTGAACAGGAACAGGCGACCTCAGGCTGCATCTGCAGCTTTCAGCAAGCCAAGTCTAAGACTTTTCACAACCTCTATGCGCTATCTAGAACCTGGACAAATTTATCATCTGAAACAAAAAAATTCAAATTGTACGTGACTAATAAAAGATCTGAAACTAAAGGAGCAGTATAAAAAAAGAACAGCAGGAAATCAGATGTTAAGAGACAAGAAGTCCAACTGTGTTTAGCAACGCAGATAGGACTACTGCATATTTTTGCCCAGTATTGGCATGTATACACCAGTGCATCTGTACTCATCAACAAAATGAAGAAAAGAGGGGTGTACTGACTTGGTACGCTCCTCCAAGGACTGAACCAACATCTGCTGGAAGGTCGAGATCTCCTCCAGATTTCCCTGAATATGAGTGATGTCACCGCTGCTTAGTCTGCAGAGGAGGGGACAGAGGAGGAGAAATCATGAGTAATTTAAAACCATTCTCTGGTCCCAGCCTTTCACTCTCTCTCTCTCCTCTTTCTACTCTCAGTGTATCTTTCATACAAATCAGTGGGGTATATAATATGTGTAATAAAGGATAAAGCACACATACTTGTCAGTGGGGTGAAGGGAGCGCAGATATGTGGCCAGGAGACTCTGTAGTTCTCTTGAATATTCACTCTCTGCTTCCAAGATGTTCTGCAGGACCTGAGAGACGGGACCATCACATAAACACAGATACACGTTTCCATTACTTATAATGATGTAGTGATACATACAAAGGCTGGCATGAAGGTCAGCCAGTGAGCATCATAAGGAAAACCACCACTAATAGAGACAAAAATCAGTAACATTATCAAAAATAGGTTAACCTCTAACCCTAATGGCAACCTTAAATTTAACTGTAACGCTAACAACAGATAATTTTGTTGTCTGAGCAGCAGAAAAGTGTATAGACCGTTTTCACAGCAGCCACTTTGACTTTGTAGCACGTAAACACAGGTGTTACTAATGACATTAATAAAGGTTCTGTTCATTTAACAGAGCCAGGGTCCTGCTATTGTTCATGCTGGCTCACTGGAAAGACTCTGCTACACTTAAATGGAACAGAACCTTCATTAATGTCATTAGAAACACCTGTGTTTACCTGCTATTTCATGTCAAAATGGCTGCTGTGAAAAAGGTCTATAATGAGGTAGTAGGCAAGACAGTTTAGCTTTAGTCTCTATTCCAAAACACTCTGAGTTGTAGCTTAGCATGAGTCAGCAATTAACCTGAAAACACTGTTAGCTAGCTAACTAGCCAGCAGGCTAATTTAGCAATAAATGAATAAATAACTAAAATAAATAAATAAATAAATAAAAACATTGGTAACATGAAACCGTTAGCCACTCCAACTAGATGCGTTACCTAGAGTACAAACTGGTTAGCTGACCTAGCTAACAAGCTGACATTATCTAATCGATCAGATGTATCATTGATGAAATGATCAGTTCCTCGTCAAAAACAGACAAAAGCTCAGACGCGCAAGTCTTGAGTTTAGAAACACAGTCAACTGTTCACAACCAATGTTGACCAAAAACCTCCTCCCGAATACCTCCAATATGGCTGCCTGAGGGTGAGGGTGCATTATGTCAAAACCCTCTATACACGCACGCACGCACACACACACACACACACACACACACACACACACACACACAAAGAATAAGCCCAAAGCTAGCGTCTTTGACATTCCTCTCATTTGTGAGTCCATTAGGGAGAAGAAGAGAAATAAACTTCCTTTTTATTTTTTCCTTTTTATTAATATGTTCTTTTTTCTTTCACATTACAGGCTGGGAACAGTTTTGACTTCAGGCAGGGTGTGTGTTGGTGTGTGTGTCTGTCTGTGTCTGTGTATGAGTGTGTGACTCAGGTACCCCTACCAGTGATGGAATGCCTGCTGCGACTATGGCAGCTTGTTGCATTATTAACAGACACACACACGCACACCAGCAGCCAACCCTGGGGCAAGGCCGCCCCAGAAAGCAGTGGAATGGAAGAAGTAACCTACATTACATCTGCCACACACACACACACACACACACACACACACACACATACACTGCACATGCCGTGGTCACACATGCACACAGTCTCTCTCTCTCTCTCTGTCTCTCTGGTTTCTCTGCAGTCACCTCACTTGATCTCTGGGTAATGAAGTCCTCACAATTCAAACAGTTAGCTTACTGTTTACTGGCATTTTTTGGGAAGTAGTTTATTTAGCAATGTTTTAGTGAAAGCTCATTGGTTTAGCGTGTACTGAACAAAGAAAAGGAGAGTCAAGACCGGGATTACTTTGAGAATTTGACACTGACATTTTCATATCCTTTCTCAAATCCTTTTTGGTTTGTCGAAGTCACCCATCAACTCCATTCCAACCGAAATGGCTACAGCTTTTAGGACTTTCATTCTCGATGAGGAATGCAATTATAGTTTTTCATCTGCCATTTTGATATAACTCTGAGTAAATTATACAAAATATAGAAATTTTAATCCTTTAATTCTCACCTCTACATGCCTATTTTTCAACCCTCACTCTAATTTACCCTTCATCCTAATCCTTAACCCTAAACTCAAGTCCTAACCCTAAAAAAATCTCCTTAAAGAAGTTAGGACAGGCACAACGTATTCACACAAACTCTTCTTTTCTTCCATGTGAGGACATTTGTTCCTCCTAAGAGTAGCATTACAAGTCTAACATGCTCACATACACAAACATCATCCCCTAAAATGTGATACTCACCACGTTGTAGTAGGTCTTACTGATGATAGTGGTGTCAAACCCTTTTGGAGGACTTTTCAGGGTTCCTGATTTAGGTTTGTCTGATGTTGACTTGTCTGTAATAGGGAGAGAGAAAGGGAGAGAGCAGTTCAGAGGCCATGACTGTAAAAATACAGAAGGTTAAAGAAGATCAGGGTGTCTGCACGTTTCACTGCCATCTACAGAAACTCAAATTCTTCAACAGAGAATCCAAGGGAAAGGACGAAAGATGGAGACAAAGCAAAACAACAACAAAAAAAGATGGATTTTGCAGATTACCACTTAAAGGCTTTATAAAGACCATTTTAATGCCAGAATAAAATATAAAACCATGTTTACAGGTTAAATACATGTGAAGCTGAAAACAACTTTCGATTTCAGTATCTGTGTAGCTGGATTAATTTGTCATTGGGCAGAAAAACAAAACAAAACATCATTTTAAGAGCAGTAAGACTGAATTGAAGACTTATAAAAATTTGCATGGAAAGAGACATTAAGAGGGAGAAATAGAGAAAAACACAATTTATGCACATTCCCTTTGGCTCTTATACATTTTCCTTTTGAAAACTCCAATTAATCCAGACATTCATTTCTGGACTGGATGTTGTTTAGTGTTCTGGTGTAATTAAACACGCAAATCTTTCAGTTGACTGTGGTGTGTTGGTGTATCTCAGGGGAACAATACTAACTCTCATAGGGGTTGAATCATCGTTACTCTTCATTCCCTGAAAACAATCAGAAAATATGTCTCCCCACTCGCTTTTATTAAGTTCCAACATTTCAGGGGGCGCTCCTGTCTTTCCTGTCTATCTCTACTGTCACTGTCAAATAAAGCCGAAATGCCA
Source organism: Neoniphon sammara (assembly GCA_900302535.1). NCBI lineage: Eukaryota > Metazoa > Chordata > Actinopteri > Holocentriformes > Holocentridae > Neoniphon > Neoniphon sammara. The sequence continues at coordinate 4,885 of OMKZ01050759.1, read as the reverse complement.
AAAGAATTATCTTAAAAAAACAAACAAACAAAAAAAAAAAGTTCCAACATTTCACTGCACTCTGGTGTCTCTGCATGGAGGTAGCAAATGATTGACTTGTCATTTCAATACACTGTCCTTGTTATTGTCAATTCCACATTATGTAGCTAAATGTCAGGCATTTTACTTTACAGCAATTGAAATGTGTAAATTGAAAGCACCATTTTCCTGATAATGGCAGGCTTAAGGTGTTTATCTGATTAAGAAAGGAGGCATTTCTCTTTTGAGCTTCTCTGCACTGCCAAAAGTCTCCATCTAAACAAGTAATTTAGTCTCATCATCAGTGTTTGAATTTTGTTTTCTTCAAAAAAAGGTATAAAATCTGCCAGTTGGATGAGATAATCCCATTTGTTTCCAAAGCTAATCAACTTGTTCCCAGAATTTTCTTGAATCAAGTATCATTTTCTTTATCCTAGTGGGCTGATCTGCCTTATTCTGCCTTGTTTCAACATATTTAAACTTGTTAAGATGGTGAATTTGGCAGTGTAGAAGGTCTTGGAGCCAGCCTTTTTATTTCTACCAATGTCCTGAAACTGAAAATTCAGCAGTGAGCTCTGCGACTATGAGCAGAAACCAAAAAGGACCCAGAACATGAAATGTTTCCCACCATTCTTTGCCTTTCAAACATGTATTTCTCTGCCTTTCACACATGCATTTCCAGTGTCAATCTCCCATATCAGACAAGTCCAACAGGTCATATGAATTCACTGCCATTCCACAGAATCCAGTGGTATGATAGTCCTTATTTTCTGCTCCTCTGGGCCAGGAAGTTCCCTCCATACATCAGCTCTGGAACTTCCTGTCTTTGTCTGCTTGTGGAGCTTCCTTCCTCCCTTCCTCCTTTCCCTGCTTACAAACTCGCTAGCACCACAACTAAACGCCATTAGTTAAAAAAAAAAAGGGAGGAAAAAAAAGGAGAGGATGTGACTCTTGCAAACAGAGGGCGCAGCAATTAGCAGGCCGAGGAATGTATGCAGTTCAGTTTGGAGTTCAGGGATGCTACATAATGTGTACGCATTATAATGTGAATATCATTTCTCCAATTCCATGAAGAGTGACTGAGCAGCCAGAAAACATGAAACCTGCTGACAATTCATCCATCCATCTTCCTCTGCTCTCAGTTCGTATATGTGATTATGTTATTGAAGTGGGCATCTGCCTATTCATTTTGTTAGATGCAAACGAAGCATATTATAAGCTATAAACCAAGCTATGAAACAAGCCAAGAGCTTCAGTGGTGGCAATATATTAGACATAAAAATTGGCACTCTGTTATATGATTCACAGGCCAGCCTACCCGCAGAAAGACACAGTACTGCACAAGCCTGCTGAGCGACTATGAAGAGACCTGTAGGAAGTCTGTGTGTGCTCCTGTGAGTGTGTGTGTGTGTCTGCATGCTGCATTTCAGGGGTCTCACTTATTACATGAAAGTTTCCTATATTTTCAGGAATCTGCATTGGAAGGTCTATTATAGTTTATCGCACAAAGCACATGCTGTGTTATAACAAGGAAACTAATTGTGACTCCACTGTACTTTATTTCAATTCAAATCACAACTGCAATATAATAATTTATTCGTCCTTATCGTGCAGCTCTAGTGGAAACCCACTTAAAGTAGGCAGCATATTAGCTATATGATCACTGCCCTTAGTTTTAGTTTAAAGCCCAGCTGTTGCATTCTGTATTACCTGCAGATGGGAATGTGCTTTACACTGCAGGCAGAAATACAGAGTTACAGATAAGATAAGACAATTAGAGTGGTGATTTATATTTGCAAAGTCAGTGTGTGAGTCATATTAAAGCAGCAGTAAGCAATATTGGCATTTTGGCTAACTTCCTGTCTGTTCTTGCAGTTAGCACTCCCCGCCCTCCTCCCCACGTCATCACATGAACGCGCAGCAGAGAGAGAGAGAGAATGTGTGTCCGTTATACACTGCGATGCTGACGTAAAACTTTGGCAGAACAAATTAAACTGTGGCAGCCTGCCACAGTTTAATGGGAAACAATGCTTACAGTATTACTTTTCTCCAGCGGTCTTAATTCACTGAGTGTATTTGGTTGTGTAAGCCGCTCCTGGGAGCGCTGAAATCGGTAGCTTCAACGCCACAGTCATTTACACTGAAACTCTGCTTCCTGATCCTGAACACGCACAGAGGACTGCCTCTTTGTGGAGTTCTCTCTCCTGATTGGATAAAGTGGGAAAAGGATACCAGAAATTTTACTTTCTGTTTACTGCAGAGCGGGGGCACTGGCAGACCCATGTTACTGTATTAGTGACTGTTGGTGGGAAGTAGAGCTATTTAACACTTATTTTAACAAAAAATAATCGCTTACAGCAGCTTTAATTAAACATTTTCAGGAGTTTCTGATGATAATTAATGCACTGATACAATGTAACTATATTGGGTTTTTTTTATCTTTTAATTAATTCCATAATATACTGTGACTACAGAAGTTAGTAATATTAGTGTTGTGGTGTGCTTTGATGAATTGCTTTAACAGGGTCGGAGTACAGGGAAACATTAAACACAAATAACAATCTCATTTACGAATGAGAAAACACCAGAACACACTCCACTGTGACTGTATCTACCCCCTAAACCTGCCAGTAAGTGTTCTGAATAAGCCCCTTAATGTCTGGTAGACAAGAGCATCAAGGTAACTTGTATCACAAGGTCTGGCAGGCAAAAACAACTGTGTATCATCAGGACACCAATAAAAGGAAATGTATTTACAAGCATATCAAAAGAGAAAGAATCCAGGATAGAGCCTTGAGGTACTCCACAGCAAAAATCTGCAGATAAAGCTATAGGATCACTCAAGTTTGTGCATGCTCATCACACCTCTGATGATTACTACTGGTACAAAAACTGCCACTGGAAAAGAATAATTTATGCATAATAATTCAGTATATAAACCAAGTGTTTACCATGCTTTCAGTTTCATATCATAATCCAGCAGTGGCAATGACACTGCAACCAAAACAAGGATGGAGTGAGGAACCAAACCACATGATCTCCTAACACCACAATTTCAAACAATGAAAGGAAAAACACTGAAGCAAAACATCTAAAGAGCTGCACCCACCTCCTCCTTTAAGCTCTCGTACATAGTTACTGGGGAACCAGCCAGTTTTGCCATTGAAAGAGCCTTCCCACCAACCCCCCTCCTCTTGTCGGATCACGCTGATGATATCACCCTTGGAGAAAGAGAGCTCATCCTCATTGGTCTGCTGGAAGGGAAAGCGTGCCTTCACCAGCAAATGACCACACCCACTGCCCTCCGACATATCCTGGGAAAGAGAGAGGACAATGATATAGTCTGTTTCAAACGTACAGAATGGACATCCAAAGCCTGCAGGGCTGTATCAGCCCAAATATCCAACGAAGACTAGAATCATGGGAAGCTAACACGCACAAATTGAAGAAAAAAAAAAATCGAAATATTTTAAGATGGAAAGTTTCCATTTTACTGTCCCAATAAATTGACATGTGCCCAACTATAAAACTTAAATCTGTTTTTAAATTACCCATCACCAGTGCATGAGATCCATTAAAAAGACTACGGCAATACCACATGGGCCACAACATCAATCAAATGCATGTTTAAGTGGTGAAATCAGGTGAGTAATATATTCCATAAGAGACATATCTGGGTTCATGCAAAAAGATAAAATAATAAACAAAAAAACCAAGATATATGCAAAAAGTAAAAGAGGGGACATCAGGAAGCTCATACATATATAAACATGCTTACTGTGGTCAGGAAGAAACCCAAAACATGTCCAAAGTGTACAACACTGAGTGGCTGATATCAGATTGTTAATAAATGGCCAAAATCTGCCTTATATATCAATCTAATCCTAGTTAAACTTTGTGTACTCTCATTAGTTATGTTTTTTTGTTGTTGTGATGGTGACTCACCAGGCTGCGGTACTGAGGCTGCAGCAGTTTGGAGGAGCGGCTCTGTGTGTTGAGACAATCAAATGACTTTATCCGCAAAGTTGAGGAGTGTTGCACACACACACTGTCCCCGCCCACACCTATATCTGCCAGCGAAAGCACAATAAATTATTAGCATTATTTATTTTTTATAGCTATTTATGCTTACACAGAGTTACACAGCTTACTACATTAAATTATTATTAAAATGTCATATTAGAGGACAAAATTATTATTATCATAATGGGCAAATACACAGGCTAATTAAAACACAATACCAACAAAATAAATGAGAAAACAAAATAAAATTAATATATAAGCAACAAATAAAGAAGGCAATAAAAAGCATAATACAAAGAAATGAAAGAGTATACAAAACTTGAAATACTCGTAAATAACATAAAGAAAGAAATTAAACAAACAGGTGCATACATTGAATAATAAAAACAGAATGCAGACCAGACAGGCAAAACTGATCCTAAAAACACTAAAACATACTACATACACATAGTGTTACCTTCAGTAGCTTTGTTGAGTGCAACCAGGGAGTTGAGGACCTTGGAGAAGTTCAGTCCCTGAAGGAGATCATTGACCTCGAATGGCTAAAGGAGAGAACACCAAATACAGAGGATGAAGTGAAGCTGAGAAAGGCAATAAGGCAGAGTGGGGATTCGGGCCAGAAAAGCAGAGGATACTATAAATTCATGAGAAATGCATGGAGTAGGAGATCAACTGGGACACAGGCTTTCCTGTGCTTCCATATACACAGAAAAGCAATTCTATTTTCAGAAAAGAGCGTTTATTTATGCTCTTGTGCCTTTAAAGGACACTATCCTCATATAACCAAACAAGTCAGTCTAATGCTATTTACTACCATATGATGTGTGTACTATGAATTTTCATC
>OMKZ01050757.1:0-12486 GCA_900302535.1 Neoniphon sammara | reverse complement strand
CTCAGTATGTATCCCGGAGGGGAAAAAAAAGAACCCGTTGTGTTGTTTGTCTTCTATGAACATCAGTACAAGTTGACTGCTCCTGGCTTCCCTCCAGACAGTAATACAGTAAACTGCTCCTCTGACCCCCTGTGTAATGTTCCTGAAGGACATCCTGAAGAGGAACAATGGGAGAGAACAAAGCAGACCAGCGTTTCCCAAGCTCCCCTCCATCCCCACCCTGAGCTCTAACAATAATGCCACGCTGGACATGACACTGGGGTTAGACTGGCCTGGATATATGGTATTATTCTGTTGTTAAAAATGGAATCTTGTCCAGTCCATATTATGCATTTCTCATGTTGATGTATATGACACAGTTTGACGGATTACACATTTTTTTGTAGAACTGACCAGAATGAAGTTGAACTGTAAAGACACATTAGACTCCACACGATACACATTAATGTTAGAATAATAATATGATGATGATAGTGTCCTATGATGATCTAAATGCTGCTTCAAAGGACTTATCACCTGACAAAAATAGAATTCTAAGCAATCACATCTAAGTTTTTTTGGTGTGAAAATGGTCAAATGTAAAGATACTGAATATAGACATAAAATATTTTCAGTCCAAATAGTATCAGACACAAGCATGAACACTCAAATCCCATCGCACAGATGCAGGCCATTAGCCAGACCGGTGCTGCAGTGTCCACATCTGTTTTTCCCTAAGAATTCACCAGGTTTGACTGTTTTTTGTCAAACCAAAAAGAACTTGCAGTTAAATTCAGACAATTTTAAAAGAAAAAAAAGTGAATTTGGCTTTATTTAGTTTGTAGTATTTGCAGACTGTAGTGTGGCACTCTGATGTCATTCTCCCTAAAGGGATACTCCAATGTTTTGGGCAAAATGTCTTTTTTTCTGATTTACCGAGACTGAGACAAGATGTTCGATACCATTTTCACCTCTGTACGTCCACTGGTTCAGTTCCTATGGATAGCCTAGCATGTTAGCTTAGCATAAAGACTTGAAGTCTACAGGAGTCATTAGCCTAGCTCTATCAAAGTAAAAAATAAACCTTACAACAACTCCAAAGCTGTATCATTTACATAATGTATCATGTGTCCATTGTATGCGCATGCTCTCTTCATCCATCTGTTTTCAAGCTGGATGCAATGCATATAAATTATATTGTTCCGCACATAGACGCCTGATGCAAATCCATCATGTTTACAACAAACCACCCATAACTGCAGAGAGCCACAGTCTATTTGTCAGCACATGTTTGTGAGTAAGCAATCAGGACACCTTTGGGAAAAAAAACCCCCAAACAAAATGGTTAAATGTACACTGGCCTGGAAAACTGGAAATGTTCTATGTTTGTGTGTGTGCATGCATATGTGTGTGTGTTTGTGTGTGTGCTGTGACCGCACTGCCCCTCCCCTTCTAAGATCTGGGAACATTTTATAAACTTGATCAGGAAGGTCTGCACACTACGGTTCACTGCCAAGGCTAGCTTACAATACAGGCCTGCTGCTAAACTGTACCAGTCTCCTCAACAACTGTTCCACATCTGCCTCTGTTTGACTTGCAAGCAACACACGTCAAATATCTAGTTTAAATAGTCCAACTCTGACACCTTTGTCCTCACTAAAAAGGAAGTTTATACTCTGGGCCACTGCCTGTAGTTAGGGGCTAACAGCTAAAATGAACTGCTTTTATTCATTATCTTTCTCTATCCACTTATTCCTTTCTAGAGTCATAGAGGGGCTGGAGCCTATATCCTAGCATGCACTGTGTGGAAGTCTAATACAGTACTAAGAGAGATAGACAGCCACTTCCCAATTTAAAGGAATACTCCAAGGTTTTGGGCAAAGTACCCTTTTTCCTACTTACCCAGACTTAGACAAGATGTTCGATACCATTTTCACCTCTGTATGTCCACTGGTTTGGTTCCTATGGGTAGCATTTCATGTTAGCTTAGAATAAAGACTTGAAGCCTACAGGAGTCATTAGCTTAGCTCAGTCAAAGGGAAAAATAAACCTTAAACCAACTCTGAAGCTGTCTTATTTACACAATGTAATGTATTTGAAATACACATCTTGGAACACATGTATCCTTTCGTCTGTGTTCATCAGTTATATCCTACCATCTAACTTCTAAAACGACTTCTAAAAAGATGTCCAAGACACGAATATCAAATACACATAATACATTGTGTAAATAAGTCAGCTTAGGAGTTCATGTAAGGTTTATTTTTTCACGTTGACAGAGCTAGGCTAATGACTCCTATACACTTCAAGTCTTTATGCTAAGCTAACATGAAATGCTACCCATAGGATCTGAACCAGTGGACATGCAGAGCCACAGATACTGTGCCACTTTTCTTCTTTAACTGTTTTAGAAAATTTTGGATGACACTGACTTGCAGTTCTTTACTGTTTTCTCATAGCACCACCAGACGTCAGTAGTATATAGATTAGAATGTGATCCATTACACTGACATTTTTCAAAGATAACCTTGCACAGCGATACATGCAAACAGCAAAATCAAAACCATAAAAATAGACGTTTCATGCTTTTGATCTTCAACACGTGTTGCTCCACTCACGTTAGGACAGATCTGGATTTAATGGAGTCTTTATTTATTTTACTTGACACATCTGGTCAAACAGTCATGTTTTCTCAAAGATCAGAAATTGTTTATTGAGAGAGAGAAACCCACCCATCCTGCTCACAAAGTTTGCTATCTCCCTCGCCCCGGCTTTCAAAGGGACTCCTGATAAGACAACAATAACAGAAAGGTGAATCCTTTCACTTTGACTTGAATAACAGTGTTGTCAGGGCTGAGCTCCAGCTCCATGCTGCTTCACCCACTGAGCCAGCAGGTGCTGAAAACTGGAAGACAAAAAAAAGCAGAGGACAAAACACAGAGCTAGAATGAAATAGAGCAGCCATACATCAGCAGACAAGATGAGATTAGATTAGATGAAACTTTATTGATCCCCATCTGACAGTTGGGTCATTGCAACAGCAAACAGTAATAGGATAGAGCAAAGATAAACACAACATAGATATGAATGAACAAAATCCTTTAATCATACAAAATTGGCAATTAAACACTAGTACCCAGATCTACTAAAGATTTGGACAGTTTAAACTGAACTGAGGATTCAAAAATCTTGTTATCAGACCAACTACGATGTTCTGGCCTGTGCATTTTGGGTGTTTCAAGGTTAAAGTACAATGTAAAGCAAGTAATTATGGAAACTGGAAAGATTGTCTCTCTCTGTCATCTGTTTATTTTATGCAGTATTAAAAACTCTTTATGCTGAGTTTCTGTTTTTTTATCACCATCAAGGCATGCTATATTGGATCTTCTGAATGAAATCAAGGCTGACTTGGAATCTTGGATGGGAGGAAGCAATGCCAAATACATCCACAAACTCTTTGCCACTACCACTACTGCTTCTTGAGTTCATGTTCTGTTCAGTATATGGGGGCAGCAGGTGGAGGGATCTCCCAGTCAGCGGTCTGCAGGCATGGTGACCATGATGTCAGTGCTATTACGCAGTTGGCATTGGTACATGCAGTTTCCACGCACGCCTGAGGAGGTTTGTGGGACCAAGGTCCAACTTGATTCCACCCTCTTAGAGTGAGTGCACTTTCGGAAACAGAAACCGTAACTGTACCTCATTCCAAGTGTCATGGCCAAGTACTCTGGGTCAAGACAACTTTGTATTTTGAAGTAGCAAGGTTTTCAGGAAGAAATCAGGAGAGTGTGTGGGGCTGGTTGTTTGCTGAGTCATATGTGTCAATCTATGTGTAAAATTCCAGTTAGGACCAGTAGGTTAACCACTGAGTTGTGTTCTAATCTATATTCTATATTAACTGGTGCTCAAGCATATCCCTGACATGCCTTTATTCTGACCCCAATTCTAAATTCAACCACACCACCTGAGGCCCTTGCCATCAGCAGGAATGCAGAGAATGCACCTTTAGTCGAAAAAAGTTCCAGTTCCATTGCCTAGACAAGATGGGCAGAGCCTGTCTGACCCCAGAGAAAGTCTGGAAGATTGCGCTTACCTGTCGTATTCTGCACAATGTTACAATCTGCAAGTCATCAGATTGAGCAAAATGGTAACAAATTTAAAGGAATAATCCAATGTTTTGGGGCAAAATATCTTTTTTTCTGACTTACCCAGACTGTACGTCAACTGGTTCGGTTCCTATGGGTAGCATTTTGAGTTATCTTAGCATAAAGACTTGAAGTCTATAGGAGTCATTAGCCTAGCTCTGTCAAAGTGAAAAAACAAACCTTAAACAAATTCCAAAACTGTCTGATTTACACAATGTATCATGTGTATTTGAAATTAACTTCTTTTTTTTAAAAAAAGGGTTGTTTTAGGAGAAGTTAGATGGTAGGAACTATAGAAGCTAGGACTTTAACCACTGAACATATGTATTCATCAGTTATAATTCCTACCACCCAACTTCTCCTAAAACGACTCCTTTAAAAAAAAAAGCAAAAAACAAACAAACAAACAAACAAACAAAAAAACAAGACGTGTATTTAATACTGTTTAACACACAATACATTGTGTAAATAAGACAGCTTTAGATTGCTGTGAGGTTTATTTTTTCAGTTTGATTTGCTAGGCTAAGGACTCCTGTAGACCTCAAGTCTTTATGCTTAGTAAACACACAATGTTATCCATAGGAACCAAACCAGTGGATACACAGAAAACTCTATTCCTTTAACCTTTTCTAAAAACCTTACAAGGCCTTGGCTTCACCAAGGCCTGACGTTAGTCTAGCAATTTTCTGGAAAAATTCTGTGAAGCTCTCATCATGGTGGGAGATCTATTGACCAAGAGACAAGAGAATGGTTCTTAAAATTCAGCCTGCAGCAGTTGATCCAGTTCTGAACAGCATGACAGTCTTAATGAAGAGGCAACTGTAGTGTCTGGCTTTGGTTATCTTTGGTCATGTTGATTGTTGTCCCTCTCAAAGGGTCCTGTACTGCTTCAAAGAGAATTCTCAGTCACATTAACTTGTGTACTTTCTACATCTCCTACGCACAAATTAATTTTTAGATGTAGTTGAAACCAATTATATGCCAAGTCTCAATCGGAACAAGATCGAAGATGATAGGTTGATGCCTTGGTACCTGCCAATACCAGTTCAGTCAGTGTAAAGTCACCTAATCTGATCAGAAGGACTGGACTGTCCAGTCCTTTAGATTTTAAGCCAGGAGGTACCCATCTACTAATCCTATTTCTATGGGAACAGCTGACAGTCACACTGTGAGGAAGACCTGCGTGTGTTTCTGTGTATATCATATCACATACTACAAAATGCTAGTCTTCTCTCTTATGCTATTACATAAGTGAGAATAATAATGTAAGAATGAAACGTTACTCTGTCCAAAATTATATATTTAAAAACAAGCACTGCTTACGTTTCCATACCAGAGTAACCTGATCATTAGTTATACTGGCAAAGGTCTCATTCAGGTTCATCTGTTTCCATGAACAAACCAGTTAACGGAATATTACTTCTCCCTCTCTGTGTGTATCAGAACAATGGATGCAATGTTATAATATCTTCATAATCCAAGGTGCGCCAATACTACACACCACTTACTTCTAATACAAGGGAAGAAAACCACGATTCCACATGATATATTTCTATCAACAATTTACATTAATTGTTTTAGGCAGTAAAATTATGCTTAGCAGGTGAACTTTACAAGCCCTTGGGAGATGAGTCAAGATGTTAATTTCAGACACAAAAGAGTGGTAAAATCTGAGAAGTCAACCTCCGTCACTTCCTTGAAATAGTAATAGTTTCCTCTACTTTTAGTCACGTCCTGTTACGCAGCCAGATAGCCTTTAAGCAGACTGCGTGTGATAATTTTTTGCCTGTGCTGGTGCAAACAATGCTGGGCAGCAGCGAAATCAACAGTAAAGGAAGGATGGCAAAGTTAATTTGCTTCCTCTCTAGTCAACAGTTCACAGTGACCTGGTGGAAAGAAAGCGAGAGAGAGAGAGAGAGAGAGAGAGAGAGAGAGAGAGAGAGAAGCACAAACACTGTTGGCTTCCCTTTATTGTTTTCCCAGGGAGACACTGATTCAAAGTCTTCCCAGAATCCTACAGACACACACACACACACACATACATAGGCACAGCGAGTGGCTCTGCAGGTATCCTACAAACCATAAGCCTGTTTTGAAATGATTCCCTGAACCAAAGGTAGGAGGGATAATTTCCCACCATTATAAAGACTGGTTCCTTTTCACTTCACTGGGTCTGATTGACATCGCCCACACTGTGTGAGAGCTGCAGGCTCTGTCTCAATATGTAATCTGCTGTCTTTGGTCAGCGCGGCTGCAGGCTTACCAGTGGAAAAGCTAATATAAACCTGAATACACAGATTTACCAGGTTGATCTCACTTCTCTCTTCTTGGAAGAAAAATCATTCTTCTCCTTTTTCATCTCTCTCTGTCCTATTTGCTCTCTTCTCCCCCTTTTTCTCTGACACAGAATAAATCATGTCTAAGGTAGCCCAGCAGTTGGAAGAGCCCTGCCATTTTCATTCCAGAAAGGGAAAGATAGAGGAAGACAGGGTCAGAGACAAAGAGACACCAATAGGGAGATTTTCTCATGTTAAACAATTCTATACAGTCCATGTCAAACAGGCCATATTGTTCTGATTGGTGTAAAATCAATAACATTGCTATATACATAAAATAAAGTGTTATATATGTAGAGCTCAATCCCTTCAATCCCTCAAATACACATGATACATTGTATAAATAAGTGAGCTTCAGAGTTGCTGTAAGCAGGGCGGGAATTTCACGGCGGCCACGCCAGCCATGGCCGTCGTGGCCCCTCAGTCTGGCCGTAATGCCCCTTAAAAAGTTACATGCCCTGCGGCCACGGTGGCCTTAATGCCCCGGCTGCACTATCCCAGCTGATCTTGCTCTGCTCTCTGCACGATAGATATTATTAGATCTTTTTTCTTTACTTTCAGTTTCTACAAGTTATCCGCCGAACATTTTGGCCAATTATATTTTAAATGCCCGGACACCTGCACTTTATTATCCAGCATACACTGGCTAATATAAACTCAACCAGAGGTGAAGGTAAGCCGGTGCAGTCCGGTACTGTGTACCACTAAAACAAGAGGGGAAAGCTGCCTGCCAAAAATCCACAGTAGTCTACCCACTGTGAACGTATGTAACTATGATCGCATTTTCAGCAAGAAAACACATCTACTAACGTTAGGTCAACACAATCAACAGTTAGGCTGCTTAAATCGCTTATCCCAGGTTCAGTGTGTTTGTGTCCAGCACTGACCTGCTGTGGGCTTTTAATCCTTGCTGGAGAAATTTGAATCCATGTACATGGATTCAAATTTACTGTATATATATGTTAATTTAGTGTATGTTTCCCAGCTTTTTTACATATGCCTGAAGGATTCATGTAAATATCATTTAGACTATTGCAGTTTAAAGTATTACATGGCATTACTCAGGCCCCATAAGCCTTCTGTGATGGTGTTTGATCATATCACCGGTGTGGTTAGTGAAGTCAGTCTATATTACAGCCTTCAGGTCACCATAGGAAGTCCTCTGGAATGTTGAAATGACTCTTAGAGCCCCGTGAAGCTCTATTTCAAAAGATTTAGGTTCTCACTGGTATTCTTATTTAAAAAAAAATTGTTCAGGGATTACAACTACCAAAGTTGAAGGTAAACCTAAACCAAATATTTATGAGCACTTATCTCTTTTTGTTGTGTGAAATGCTATAACTTAAAACATTATTTTAGTCAATTTACAACAAACATATCCATACATTTCTTATTCAATAAAATATTGCCTTAGCATATTTGCTCAGTGTCTCTGTTGTAAAAGGTGTACCTCGTGGTTTGGAAGGATGTGAGAGTGAGATGGTTGGGAAGTGTTTTCATGGGAAATTGAGTCATGATAACTGGCCATAAAACAGATGTCGTAGATATCTAACAGTAAGAGTGGAAACCACAGAAAAGCCTTTTGCAAATTCAGCCTAATATTTATGTCCTCTAATCTATTCCTAGGCCTACATGCTTCATGTTTAATGTAATAACTTAAAGGAATATTCCAATGTTTTGGGAAAAATACCCTTTTTCTGACTTACCCAGACTGAGACAAGATGTTTGATACCATTTTCACCTCTGTACGTCCACTGGTTTTGTTCCTATGGGTAGCATTTTGTGGTAGCTTAGCATAAAGACTTGAAGTCTACAGGAGTCGTTAGCCTTGCTCTGTCAAAGTGAAAAAATAAACCTTACAGCAACTCTGAAGCTGTCCCATTTTCACAATGTATCACCTGTATTGGAAATGAAATACACATCTTGGAATTAACAACAACAAAAAAAACAAGATGTTTTAGGGGAAATTAGATAGTATGAACTATAACCGGTTATAGTTCCTACCATCTCTATTTTTTACCATCTAACTGTTGCACAGCAACAGACCAACATGAGACTTTCAACTGATAGACAGAATAATGTCATAATGATGTTGAGCATAGCCAGGTGAGGAGAGGTCATGCCTGTAAGCGATTGAATGCTGTCTGTATCATTCCCTATAGCAGAGCTTGATTCTATGGAAGCGCTGTGCATTCTAAAAAAGACTGCCATACAAGGACAATCAAGATTCACACAGGACTCTCTGTAGCTACAGTAGCTTCAGGGGTGGTTGGAGAAGCATTTTACATGCTGGCCAGGATTGCAAATATGGAACAGGAGTTTAGGGTGGATTCAGGGGCACAGGCGTCAAAGGTGCACAAGAAAATAAGGAGAGCTGCCACTGGGTGCCAAATGGACTTTGTGAGACCCTCCTATAAGTATGCAAGGTGTTTGTCATGGATGATGCTGTGATTCCCCCCCAAGTCCAAAATGATTATACCAGGTAGAGTGGAGGGAGTTCATATTGAATGCTGATGCGTGTGAGACTGGTACAGGGGCTATCCTATCACAGAAACTAACAGGGGTGAGAGAGCAGTAGCATATTCCAGTCAGGCTTGGACAAAACAAGGGAAAGGGAGATACTCAACCTCTAAGAAAGAGCTGTTGGCAGTGATTTTGTTCTTTAAATATTTCAGACCCTATCTGTTAGAGAGGAAATTCTTACTAAGGACATATCACAGGGGGCCGGTGCCTTGTGACATAGGTGGCGGTCGTGGGCGGGGGCCCCGATGACCCAATCCCTGGACAACGACTCCCCCCGGAGGAGCTAGAGGAAGTGTCCAGGGAGAGGGAAGTTTGGGTGTCCCTGCTCAGACTGCTGCCCCGCGACCCGGCCCCGGATAAGCGGTAGATGATGGATGGATGGATGGACATATCACAGCTCACTGTGTTGGCTCCGCAACTTTAAACAGCTGAGAGGGCAGCTAGCCAGATGGTTTAAGCTGCTAGACCAGCGCCATTATGAATCAGTACTCCACCCAGGGAAATTGCACGGTAATGCAGATTGTGTGTCAAGGGGCCAAATTGCAGCCTCTGATAGCCCACAGCGGCCATCATGGCACCTGTGAGTTCTGAAGCTCAGATGCATAAAGAACTCCTACTGGAGACCAAATTAGTCAAAGCCTAGCTAGCTAGCTGCTGAGCAGAAATGGAAATTCAAAAAGATATGTTCGATTCAACTCTTTCGGAGCTTTGCAAAATTCACTCCATGACAAGCGAGGTTCCTCTTCACTGCGGAGCAACACGTTCTCACTCCCAAATCGTCAAAAACGGCAGCTTGTTCAGTGGCCCTAGGCTTCAAGCTATGATGCTCTAGTTACCCCTGTAGCATCAGTTTAAGGCTGTTCAGTAGAAATCCATGGTAACCTAGGTGTATGAACGGTACTAGGGTATAGTTTACTTATTGTTTCACCATCGCCATATTACAATTATTAATCTCACATAGCAAACAGATACATTACCTCATCGCTCTGAATCCTGCAAACAGCTGTCTTTAAAAAAGAAAAACTATTAAAAATAAGTTGTCTTTCTTTCTCTCACTTCCAAAACAAATGCTTGCGCTAGCAAAGATCTTTACGACAGGAGGCGGTGGTTCTCATGAGAAATGCAGTCTTCATTCCTGGCAAACACTACCAATTTTGTCCACAGGCGCTGCTAAAATCAACACAAACTGAAAGTTTCCTGTAGCTGCTTTAACTGCCTAAACGGAACAGTTATTTAGCATACTCATGTGACAGGGAAGGGACAGGTAAGGGACAGGGAAAAATGCTATTGTCACATATCCAATCCCTGTTATTGTCACTGTCTTTCTGTGTGGAGTTTGCATGTTAACCCTGTGTTTGTGTGGGTTTCCTCCGGGTGCTCCAGTTTCCTGCCACAGTCCAAATACATAGGCCTGTGAAGGACTGGTGACATGTCCAGGGTGTTACCCTGCCTTCCTCCCAATACATGCTGGTAAACCGGAGGCTCCAGCCACTATGACCCTGAGCAGGAACATGCAAACACAGAGAATAGATTATTGTCCCCAAGGGGGAACTTTGTACAGTTAGAAAATTTCATATCAGACATACAGTATGTAACACACCATATCAAACATATATTAGCCATGCACACATATACCCTAGGACATAAATGCAGTACAGAAACAATAGAGCATAAGTACAAGTAAACATACCAGTCATAAATTCAGTGGGAGGGATGATGGATGGTAGTGTCACATAATGTCATTTGTTTTCCTGTGTTTGAGTGTGTGCTCATTTCATGAACTTTTATGAAACTGTATTGTAATGTTTACATGAAACTCTTGCCTGGTGCAACTTTAACAAGCCTTCAGTTTGGTGCTCAATGCTCTGATGAAGGTCAGCACATGGCCAAAACACATTTGAGTTTTCATATGTTCTTAAAAAAAACGTCATAAGTAAGTCATAAGAAAGTTATCTATGCGCTTATTCATGTTTAACAACTTTAGCTAGAATAAAAAAAGTAACAGTTTTTACCCTTCAATGCTCTATTTGTCCTGTTTAACAATCTGTACAGTAAAGAAATCTGGTGGCTAATAAAAGCATCTGCATCCATACATACTGTGGGGCAAACGATACAATAATTTGTTTGTTTGCTACCTATTTAACAAATTGTTAACCATGTGCCTCCCATTTTGTTCTAATAGATTCCCTTGATATCTCTGGTCAGAAATGCCAGTTCCATTATATGTCTTGTGATCTTTGTCGCTCCACTTGAATACAGAATAATTGTCCTCTGCTGGCCATTTCAGGTAACAAACACACTGGCAGTCTGGCCGTCTCTGGTACATCTCATGGCACATGTACCTGAGAGAACTCTCCAAGAGTTCCATAGAATGGAGACCCATGTATCTGAAGAAGTTTGGGATAATTCTAGCGTCAGAGTTGTTAGTCACAAGTCAAATGTCCACATTCTCTGTGCACTAATCTGATTTTAATGGGCCTTAATACCATGGCATGTGGCCTAAATTGCATTTGGAAAAAAAAGACCGTCTAAGTCCATTTTAGACTTAAGTCCTGATATGTGATTAAACTCTTATCAGGGAAGAAAAATAGGGATGACGCGTGATTCACATAGGAGTTGTACTGTATTCTCAATGTCTCATATCCACTGTTGTCTTTTAATTTTACCTTTACATGGGGTTTGCCTGAGACAGTAGAAATGCCCTGCTGAGATCAGCAAAGGCAAGGCCACTACTGAAATGAGCTGAGCTCTCAATAGTTGGAGCAGCATCTGAGGTTGCAGGGTAGATGATTGCCTTGCACCGGTTTAGTTAGATGCTTTCTCACACAACGGTGGTGCTACTGCAGATCTGTAGATGCATCACAAGGCTAGCCAAGGCTAGACATTCCTCTCTTTGGTGATTTGTGGGACATCAGGCAATAAATGGGATGGACCCTAGCAACATGAGACCAGATCTGACCCAACAAGACTCTTCCCCGTCCATACCCAAGTTACACTGCTCTTACACCTCTCACTCAGCTGCTACAGTATTCATCATTGCTCAGTATTTGTATTGTATGGCAACGCACTAACCACAGCATACCATCAAGAGGAAAAAATGTATTCTAGTGGACTGGGAGCAGACTTCAGTGGCGTGTTTCCTCCCACGTTGCAAGACAAGGTAGGTGTCACCAAAAGCAGATGGGGCTAAACTGTTGATATCAGAACATTTGTGTGGTCTTTTACAGTATTCTAGGAAATCGTTAGGTTTGGGTATATATGGGTCCTCTGAACTGATTATGAATATTGATTCATGAATAAAATATATACTAACAGCCTCATAACATACCATCCTACAACAACTGAAAATATATATAAACACTTAATGTAGCTATTATATTTGATTATGAAGCGATTATGTATGAATGCATAGTATGTGCCGTATTTCTAGAACTGTGAACCTAGGTCTATTCTATTCTATGTGTCTCAGTTGTTAACAAGATAATAATAAGATGTTGCATAGA
>OMKZ01050756.1:0-10830 GCA_900302535.1 Neoniphon sammara | reverse complement strand
GCCAGATCACTGCACAAGAAGATTTGTCCGGCGATCAGCTTCACACACTCTTCACATCGCTAACTAACCAGATGTGTTGCACTGACGCTGCTGTAATGAGGTGTGTGTGCGCGTGTGCGTGTGAGTGTGGAGGGAGAGAAAGAAAGAGCAAGAGAGAGGAAGAAGGATGACAGCGAAAGGCGAGAAGGAACACCGAGGGGAGAGAGAACAAGAGACAGAGAGGTGGAAGCGACAGACGCAAACACAGACGGACAGATGGAAAAACGAGCGATCGAGACGGTGACTGACAGGCAGACGGAGAGAGAGAGAGAGGGAGAGAGAGAGAGAGGGAGAGAGAGGGAGACAGAGAGGCTGGCCAAAGCTGCTTTCACTTCTAGATAAAAGGCCAGGCAGTACAAAGGCTTGGCCAGGCTCCGTCTGATCCCGCAGATAAAGCAAAGCTCTGCAGCTTTGGAAGGGAGAAGACCACTGTGAAGCCAAATCACCCCTCAACAATACCCGACCCAACATAAAAGGACAGCTGGACCTTTGTATTTCACAAGTACAGTCGAGAATGAAAGCCACTCCACCAAAAAAAACAAAAAAAACAAAAAAACAAAAACAAACAAAAAACAAAAACTGAAAAAACATAACACCGATACAAAATACACCTAACATCAGGGCTGCATTGTCCGGCCCGCATATTGATTGTATTCATTGATTTGATCACTGTTACAGCGGTTGACGGCATTTAAGGGGGTTTAGGGTCAGTGAATGCAACCTGTATGGGGTATACAGGCCACATCGTTGACAATGCACTAGATAAAGACACAGATTGGGGGGGTATACGCTGGGAAATTTGTGGAAAATAAAGCTTTGCTCTGACGGATGAAAGCAGCAGCATGAATTGTGTTTGTGATTATGTGACTGCGCGTGTTTACTCGTCACTGGGTTAATTTCCCAGTCCCAGAGCCAAAAACTGCAGTTTGGAATCCTAATGTGGGTGCTCCCTATCCCTGGCTCACATGCAGGCTTATTATTTGTTGTTGTGCCCTTTAAGCAAGAGGCCCTAAGCAACGCTCCTGGCTACATGAACTTTATCTGACCCCGAACTTCCATTTGCAGCTTGTATCTCCAACGCTGAGACTGCCCTGTGTTAGTAAGGAGTGCTGCAAGACCAATTCCCCCTTTTAATTAATGGTATTATTTGACAGATATGCTTGTGAAAACACTTGGTCCTCGGAAGGATAGAGGTGCAGAACAAAGTCAGACAAACATGCACAGATTCCCTCCTGCAAACAAAGCACTGTAGACAAAGACAAAGTCAAGTACTCACAGTCGCCTGTGGTCTCATATTCATATTTCGGGGAGTAGGAGCTGTGTCCAGCCGGTGTGCGGGTGCGTAAGCTGAAGACATACCAGGTTGCCGGTTTCAAACCTGTGATGATCACACTGGGAGCCTTGGTCCGTGTGGATGAGTAGCTCAGCTGCTCATGTTCCTGAAGAGTGGAGGATCAAAATAACACACCTCTTGAACTCTGATTTTCCTTAAATTTTCCCCTCCCCCCTCCATGTTGGGCAATGTTTTTCCAGTTTACCCAGACTGAGACAAGATGTTCGATAGCATTTTCACCTCCACTGGTTCGGTTCCTGTGGGTAGCATTTCATGTTAGCTTAGCATAAAGACTTGAAGTCTATAGGAGTCCTTAGCAAAAGAATACAACTTTTTGCAACTCCGAAGCTGTCTAATTTACACAGTGTATCGTGTATTTGACATACACATCTTGGAATAAAAACAAAACAAACAAACAAACAAACAAAAAGCTAAGCTAACCAATGAAAAAATGCTAACCAAAGCAACTTAACCAGTGGACGTACTGGTTAAGTTGCTGAAAATTATATCAAACATCTTGTCTCAGTCTAGGTAAGTCAGAAAAGGGCTATTTTACCCACAACATTAGAGTATTCCTTTAAGTATGTTCAAAGTTATGCAAAAAAACCAAACTTTCTTTGCATATTGTATGACAATGTCACATACATCCATATTGTGTATCTGCTGGTTGCAGCACTTCAATGAAGCTACATCACTTATATTGAATGAAATATTCAAAGCCAAGGCGTCATTGTTTTATAGCTGCAGCATTACATCAAATAGAAAATATCTATGTGTCGTGCACATCATTTTGTACACATTTCCCCGTGAATCAGCAGGACATATTTGGGATCTCTGAAAACCTTGGGATCTCCACTAGAAATTCAGAACACCCCGATCAGCAACCCAGAACAGGATGACACTGATATGGATTTTCAAAAATCCAATACATTCCTGATATTTTTGGAGTGAATTACCGGTATGGTATCATCTTTAAATTCCCAAGACAAACTCTGGAACACAGGGCACTGATGATAAAAATACATATTCATGCACACTTAACTGTAACACGTAAACGTCACAGACAACTAGAGCATCATATTACACATAAAATATGCACTCAGATAAACTGTGTGATATCCTTTGTATTGGACAACTCTGACTGGTTTATATCTGAAATTTAACTGATGGCTAATATTGGTGTCAACTCAATGTATCGGTCCAACTATAATCTCAAATAATAGGATTTTAAATTGGAGAGTTTGGTGACACACTCCAGCAGTCAGCCTATTTGGCTACACAAACAAACAGTCTCTACTGATGCTGTGTCAAACAGCCTAAGCTCCACTTCTTGAATCACTCCTTCCCTTTATTTAGACAGTAGAATGGATTACAGGTTTTAGCGGGATATAATCCCTGGTCAACAGTGATATGTGCGGCTCTTTAATCAGTGTCTACGCCACTGCGCCTTGACTCAGCTGCATAGGATTATAATGATATTCCTTTCACTGAACACAAAACGAGACCTAAAAGCTCTACATTTCCCCAAAAAAGGATAAAGGGTGCTCTGAAACTTGTCCCAGTCATAGATATGGTCGACACTTATGTCAGCAGCTATTCACATATATTCTTGATGGATTTTAGTTGTTAATGGAGGTCATTTTTCAGACTTTCTTAACTAATCCTAACTCAAAATCCAGGTCATTCTCAATATGAATAGAATTTTTTCATCCACAAAAAATATGTTCAAATCCTAATTAGTGGACACATAATATCAATTCTTGTATCACTTTGTACTACTAATACTGCTACTAAAGACATCTGATTTGGACAAACAGAAGATTTTGCCACGTTTCTCTCATTTTTTATCTGAGGCAACCAAAATTGTACAATGTGTGGGCACCCTTACTCGATTGTACAATGTTGCAATTCTGGATGAGGGCTTCCACCACCAGTGAGTATTCAATTATGTAATCAATAAAACAGCATCATATCCATCTATGTCAGAAACACTAAATGACTGAAGTCTGAATTTTAATAAAAGTCCAGTATTGGCAAACTGACATCGCATGCCATGTTACAGTCGGCCTCTGATGAACCTTTACAGGAATAAATAGCCTTTTTCCGACTTACCTAGACTGAGACAAGATGTTCGATACCATTTTTACCTCTGTACGTCCACTGCTTTGGTTCCGATGGGTAGGATTTCATGCCAGCTTAGCATTAAGACTTGAAGTCTACAGGAGTCATTAGCTTAGCTCCATCAAAGTGAAAAAATAAACCTTACAGCAACTCAAAGCTGTCTTATTTACACAGTGTAGATAGATAGATAGATAGATAGATACTTTATTCATCTCCAAGAGAAATTCACAACTCCAGCAGCTTACAGGATGGGAACACAGGGCATGCAGGGTTCTAGAAAAATAAAAAAAATAAAAAATAAGATAAAATAAATACAATAAAAAATAAAATAAAATAAAAAGATAAAATAAGATAAAATAAAAGGAATCTTACTAAGATAAATACAAAATACACTATAGAAAGTACAATAAAAAAATAAGAGGAATGTTACTGAAATGAATAATAAGAAATACAGTATAGAGAGGCTACAATCTAGAATCTGTATATAGAGAGGCTACAATCTAGAATCTGTAAAATCTAGAATCTGTATCATGTGTATTTCAAATATAGGTTTTGGAATTAAAAAAAAACTTTTTTTAGGAGAAGTTAGATGGTAGGAAAGATGTGTATTTCATTAGAGCTAGGCTAATGACTCCTGTAGACTTCAAATCTTAATGCTAAGCTAACATGAAATTCTAACCATAGGAACCGAACCAGTGAACGTACAGAGGTGAAAATGGTATCAAACATCTTGTCTCAGTCTGGTAAGTTGGAAAAGGGGCATTTTGCCCTTTTGGAGTATTCCTTTAACATGCACAAAAGCCACTGTACCTTCTCATAGTATTTGATCTCATAGTCAAGGATGGGCAGCGCCGTTTGTTCAGGTTCCTGCCAGGAGAGGGCGATGCTGCTAGGAGAGGCCCAATCCTTCTTCAGAGCCCCCACCAGAGATGGACCTGGATTGAAAACACAAGAGATAGGCTTCAGCTTCAGTGTCTTCTTGACTCCAGTGACGTGAAGGCGCTGACTCCAGCCAGCTTCAGTGGGACACATTTGTACTGCATGTATGATCTACATATGCAAATTGAATGTATTTGATAATGGTGAATAGTTTTAACAACACATCTGCACACCTAAACCCTTTTCTGTAAATGTCCCTCGGTAGACCTGCTAATGTGATGGCATATGTACATATACTGTAAATCCACCCATTTTGATATGTCACATTTTTCCCTCATATTTTGTAATACCATTCTTTTTTTTTAAATTGTATAAATGTGTAAATTTGAGGTATTTCATACAGTAAGACTGATATTTCAAAGTTTTAGCAAACTTTCCCATTGTCTTTTGTTCTTTTTGTTGTTTTCTTGTCTCAGCATGCTCGCGGGACTTGTGTGGCTTTGCTCTGCTGGCATTTTACACATCCTCTCACTGCTGTCATCCATACTTCTTCATGCTTATCAAACATACATTTCTACTTCATTTTACTATTTGCTGCTGCAACAGCCACATTTTCCCATGGGGATTGTGAACACTTCATCTTATCTTATGAAAATACAAAATATTACAGCTCATTTACTTGTGTCACAACACAATATTTGTGAAGCTGTGAGTTATCCCTAGTCCTTTTTATGGTCCTGGTTAGCTGACACCTCTGCGACTGCAATTGTCGAGCTAGACAGCATACAAACAACACAAATAAACATTACTATTCATCAATAGCAAAACATAATATGATAAGAAATGGTGATCTACAAGTGATACAATGAAATTTTCCAGGTTGATAATTCACTACATCGAGGGTACAAGATGGTGTTGTGTGTGTGCAAAATATATTTTGTGATCATCGTAATTCATTTGAGTCTATAGGATAAATATTGTTCCCATGTTTTGGTTAATTCATGCCCATATGGTCTGAAATTGTGCAGACAAATGAATAGTTATGAAAATGTGCACAAACTTTAAAAGCATCTCTGTTTAAGTCTTGCAGCAAGATTTCATATAATTTTATAATATAATTTTTTTCTGTGGATTATAAGCTACTTTCACATGTAAGAGTGGAGTGAACCAATCAGAACACACCTCAGTTCTTATTCCTACCACCCCCATTTGATTGACTCTTCAGCTGCACCTGTTATCCTCCACTAGGCTCAACGGTAATGAGCGACAGTGACTGTTAGCTTGTTAGCACATCAATTTTGTTCCTGGATATAAATCCATTTTATAATATGGACCTTTATATTAGCTCGCAATGGCATTCATGCATCAACTCACACAAGTGAACGTTTTTTATAAGTGAGCTCTACAGCCATTCAGTATGTGTTCAATATGTTCAAGATTGTTCAGTATGAGTTTTCTCCCTGATTTCATTAAATGTTTAATTGATATTTTGAATTAAACTTTTTTTTTTAAATATTTCAATATTTTATTGTAGACTTTTTATCTCTTTCTCACTCACTCATTCACTCACTGTGACATTCACTCATGAACACAACACACACACCACACACACAAACCAACATGACTGCATCATTGTCTGATTTTTATTACATATACCATGAACCAGATATGTGTAAGTCTCACCTTGATTCTTTCAGCACTTGCTATAGATTTGGATGCAGCAGCCTCTGTCACTGTGATTTGCATTTTCTGTTGTCTATTTTTTTTCATATTCCTCCATAGTGTTGCATGGGGTTCAAAACAACTTACCCAAACTTTTGTGCAAAACATTAGGAAACTGATTTGCATGGTCTATTGCAGTAATTTTTCTTAGCAAATGTTAAACGTTAGTGTTGTATATGGCTGCATGTTCATAACATAACCAGAAACAAGGAATGTTATGATTGGTGTAAATCATGGGAAACTGTGATGGCTTGCAGTGATCATACAAAATTGCAGGTTGCACAGATTTCACAGGGATCGGTTGAATTTTATTGCTGCGAGTGCAAAAATCACAACATCGTCGAGGGACTGATTGTTGGAGCGTTAATAAGACCTGTGGTTATTTCACTTCCAACAAGCAGGATACTTTCTACTTTGCTGGACAGTTGGTTGGTCTTACCAGAAATGCGACCATATTTTTACCCTACAATTATACAGTTCCAACAGAGAAAGCGTTGTTGACGTAGAATGTGTCACTAACTGTGTTAACTGTGCACCAGCATGGGGATTTCGCCTCAGATGCTAGCTTTCCAATGCCTGCAATAATACAAAATGCAGGGGGGTTTATAGGCTTAATTATCATTGTGTGAACTCATCAGATTGGACATAACCAATCTTTATTCATATGTAAAGGTTTGGTACTTAGGTATGTTTGTGATAAGTTAAAGAGGCAATCAGTTATCAAAGCATTACCTACTAACAATGCTGCCATGTTAGGTGTTATTATCTGTAAAAAATAAATAAATAAAAGAAAGAAAGAAAGAAAGAAAGAAAGAAAGAAAGAAAAAGAACAAAAGGCAATTGGTGTATTGATGGGCGTGGCACTAACATCTGACCTACATCATGACTGAAGGAAAGTTGAAACTCAACCAGCTCTCCTGCACGTCTCAGATAAGAGTCAGTGTAGTTGCACTGGCTCTCTATGTTAACTTATTACCTGTGCACATATGCTGCATGTACAAGTTAACATTATCATAAATACATTTTTTTCATTACACGATGGTCACTGTCAGGCTCCGTACATGGGGAGAGCAAGGTTTGCTAAAATAGTATCCTCTAGTCAAATTCTCAGCTGTCTAGAGGCTGTTTCAGAGGCGCATTTATTTTGAGTGACTATTTACTGTATAATTTGAATAGGTAAGGATTTCCTCTTTCTAAACGCCATGTAAACAACAGTGCCTCGGGAGGTTTGTTCTTGATCTAGGGAGAATTTAGTGACCCCAAGCAAGCAAGAGTTTGATAAGGATGTGCACTGCATACAGAGAGTAGAGTTAATCTATGGATATCGCCAGAGAAAAATGAGTTTATACAAGGCTAACTCCAATAAGCATGCATGAATGACGACCATATACACCACACACATACACACACACGTGCACACACACACACACACCCTGTAAGGCAACATTTGCCTTAAACAAGGAATAATAATTACACTCCCACACTCTGTCTTAATCATCCATCTGTAAATAAAACGCCATTACATTCATGCCACTGGTAGCAGCGTTCACACAGCCGTGCCCCTTTGTCCCACAAGGCTGCCTGCAAGATCACGGCTTCTTTTAATTGAAATCAAGTTGACGTATATCTTCCTTTCTTGGACTAAATTGCATTAGCTTTGCTGTATGCAATTCTGCTGTGTAAATAACTGCACAGAGCTCCCAGGAGAGGTCAGCAGATATGACTGCCCTGAGAGTCATTATTATATATTATATCATCTAATGTTAGAGCAAGGACTGACTCATTTTGTGGATATATAATGCAGGCCTGCGCTCCTCAAGTGTATTCAAAGTGAAAAGATTATTCCTTCTTGTCAACCATTCATTTATAATACAGCTGTCAACCTGGGAAGGCAGTATAGGTTATTTCCATCATCGAAACTGAAATGTGTTTACAGCTTGGATAGGGGGTGTGGGTTAGAGGTTTTTGGAAGGTTTGGGGTTTTGGGGTTTGAGGCTCTAGGGGCTAGAGATGAGGGCCAGATGCTATGAGCAAGGGATGGGGATGGGGAGTGGTGGCTTGGGGTTTGAGCTTGTTAACCCGGTGCTGAGAGGCCCACTGCTACTAATCTGATTAGGGGGAGCTGAAAGTGGACACCTCTGTCCCCTCCATCCCTCTCCTGCCTGCTTCTATCTGCTCATCCCCTCTTTTCTTCATCCGATCTCAGCCACCTACTTTTTTCTTTTCTTTTCTTTTTTTTTTTTACACTCCCTCCTTCACTCCTTCCTTCCCACGACCTTTCCGAATGTCCTTTGGAGGGCTGAGGAACATACAGTAATAACATCGGGTTACAATGGAGAAGTGGCAGGTGGTGGTGGGAGGAGACTGTCCAGCAAAGCACTTCTCACGCATGAATTTGCGTATGACTGCACAGTGAGGCGCTGCTGAGAAAGAGCAGAACCAGCAAACAACGAGGTCACACTTCATTTGGACTGTCCGATGTTAATATTCAACCTAGTATCCACTTTGTATCGTTTCAGTTTCACAATTGAGTCAATATAAATAAATATCAGCATGGACGGTGTAAATACTCAACTTGGTTTCAAATTAGTATCCACTTTGTATGAGCAGAGTTTCACATTTCATTTAATGTTGATGCTTAGCTTCATATCAACCGGTCCAGTGTAAATACTCAATTTAATAGCAATAGAAAAGTATTAGTTGACTTTCAAGTAATATCAGCTTCATGCCAGCAATGGTTAAGATTAGGGTTGCATTTGAGCTATAGTGATATCAGGGTTTATCTTGATACTAAGTTGATACAAAGTTGAATATTAACACTGTACAGACCAATTATAGTGATACCAGGGTTAGGGTGATATTAAGTTGATACAAAGTTGATACTAATTTGATTAAAAGTTGATATGAAGCTGAATATAATACTGCACAGTCCAAATAAAGTGGTACAGGAAAAAAAAGGAGTAAGGATAGAAAGACAATACTACTGGGTACATTAAGCTCATTTTGGGAGACTATCCTCTCATAATGAAGACATCACATTAAATGAGTTGGCACTGAAGCCGGAGAGAGTGGCCAGAAACTGGAGGAATGCTGGTTTCAGCATTGGATGGTATTCTGGTTGTGAAAATATGGCTGGAAGAGAGCTGAGATTTTATGTTTTGTGATTTAAATGTAAAGGCACTGAAACCTGAACTGGTGCAAGCTGTTGAGCTGTGGCTGTCCTCTGCACTTAAAGGAATACTCCAAAGTTTTGGGCAAAATACCCTTTTTCCGACTCACCCAGACTGAGTCAAGATGTTCAATATCATTTTCACCTCTGTACGTCCACTGGTTTGGTTCCTATGGTTAGCATTTCATGTTAGCTTAGCATAAAGACTTGATGTCTACAGGAGTCATTAGCCTAGCTCTGTCAAAGTGATGTTCATGTGTATTTGAAATACACATGGAATTTATTTTTTGAGTGAGAGTCATTTTAGGAGAAGTTAGATGGTAGGAACTATAGAGTAACTCTAACTTTTCCTAAAAATGACTCTTTTTTTTTTTTTTTTTTTTTTTTTTTTAATTACAAGACATGTATTTCATTTACGTGTAATACACATGATACATTTTGTAAATAAGACAGCTTTGGAGTTTCTGGAAGGTTTATTTTTTTCACTTTGATGAAGCTAGGCTAATGACTCCTGTAGAGTTCAAGTCTTTATGCTGACTTAACACAAATTGCTACCTATGAGAAC
This sequence comes from Neoniphon sammara, assembly GCA_900302535.1. NCBI lineage: Eukaryota > Metazoa > Chordata > Actinopteri > Holocentriformes > Holocentridae > Neoniphon > Neoniphon sammara. The sequence continues at coordinate 1,002 of OMKZ01050756.1, read as the reverse complement.
CAAACCAGTGGACGTACAGAGGTGAAAATGGTATTGAGCATCATGTTTCATTCTGGGTAAGTTGGAAAAAGGGTATTTTTCTCAAAATGTTGGGAGCATTCCTTTAAACCTCTCCAACAAAATGTATCTCTTCCTCTGTGTGCATATATATGTGTGTGTGTGTGTGTGTGTGTGTGTGTGTGTGTGTGTGTGCTTGTATCAGTTTATAAGAAGGATATGCAAAAAGACAAGTTGACAAGTTCCATTTGCCTTGTTTGTCACTGTGATCGTATTTGGTTCGATTCAACTCTGCTCTTCAGTTCAATGACAATGGAGTTCAGTGCAACTTTACAAACACGCGGGCCATTTTTCATGTACTGCTGTATTCTAGGCTGACTGCGATTACACATGATTACAAATGTGCAGTTAATCAATCAGCCTCCAACTCAGCAAATTCAACTAGCTCCATCTCCAAAGCCAAGGCTGTGTGACTGATGGAATGGAGCAGGAGGGGGTTGGACGAACAGCAACTAGTTTACAGCTTTTACATTAAACACATTTCAATGCTTGGCTTCTTCTTAATAATGGGCAACATAATAGCCTTTTAAATGTGACTAGGCCTTCCAAAATGTTTGTGAAAATAGAACAACATAATATTGTGCATGATTGAGAACAACTGATAATATTAGTATAATCAGCTAGCTAAAAGGGCAGGAAGTGTGTTCATGTGAGGATGTGTGTATCTGAGTGTGTATGTGTGTGTGCACATGAGTGTGGAGCAGCTGGAGCACAAAATCAAGCCTCACCATACCAACAGCACCATAACCCAACACTGCTGACATCTTATTAGGCCTTATTATTACATATTACATCTCATATGACCGTTTTACTGGGAGCATGCTCATATCCTTGGCTTGCATGGTCCTTAGTGGGGGAGAAGATTCATCTCAGGGGGCTTTTATCTGATAAATATAATCTAACGCTACGTAATGAGCCAATCTGTTGAAGCCGCTAAGTTGCAGG
>OMKZ01050748.1:0-13713 GCA_900302535.1 Neoniphon sammara | reverse complement strand
ACGTCAAAGTTGGTGCTGCCAATCTGCCTTAGATTTTCAAAGTAATAGGTGCAGGTTTTTGAGGTAGATATTTATAATTATTTCTAGGAGTTTGGTGGGAAGTTTGAAAGGTTGAATGCAGCTTATCTGCAGAGTGCTGAAACCAATTGGATCCCTCAGTGAGATCAATCAAGGAGATTGCGATCTGTTCCACCTGATAGAAGTGGCAGTGTGTTTGAGACTTGACCCCAGCACCTTGCAGATGAAGGTCTTCCCTCATGTGGGACTTTCTGCTCCCCAACCGGACAGTTCACCACCACAAAACCTGACATTAGTCCTCTCTGGACCGGCATGGCCTTTTCTTCTCCTTCTTTGAACTTTTCCACTTTGCCCACTTCATTTCTCCAACCCACCGCTCACACCTCTGCAGCCCTTAAACATTTTTCTCTTATTTTAACAGGCCAAAAAGTAGTCCTGCCTGCCTAAACAGCAGCCTCCCACCGGTTGAGTTGAGTCATGCCTGTTTTAGCTGTGTAATTGAGATAAAGGGGCTCCCAGACTCCACATGAAGCAGAGTCCCATTTGATAAATTGATGGTATTTTTTTCTGCTGTGGGGCGATAACACTCCCTATACAATCACTGTCCAGTCTTCTGCTGGAGCTGCAAAACTAATGCTGAAATTAATGCTGATTTTGCTAGGGAAGCCCTGTAACCCTCTGGAGGAAACCTAAAGGTCCTTTTTCCCTTTGATCCTGTGTAACTCAAACCACCTGAGCAATACATTGGTTAAAAAAAAAGATATGATTCCTTGTGATTGCTCGCCACCCACCTGCTGCAGTGGTCCAATTCTCTAACTTCCCACTCTGTCCTTGAATCTACTAGTAGAGACATTGGCGTTTTCCCCCTATTTCCCTATATGTGGGAGATCAGTGAACAGTGTCATAGTGCATGTTACAGCCAGGTGTGAGGATTGTCAGTCATATCCTGTGTGTTGTGGGAATTTCAGTGGCCCTTGTAGGAATGCAAATGCACTTGAATCAGTTTGGATGTTTATCTCTCATATAATTCACCATGCTAATCATTCATAACCTTCATCCTTATCCAACGTTTGTTTCCCTCTCTGCTTATTTGGTATGTGGTAGGCAAGTCACCAGAATTGATATCTTGGGACTAAGTCAATAAAACATTTTGAAAATAATGCCAATGCTAGTGTTTTTAGCATTGGCAGTATTTATGCAACTTGATACTTCACATTTCAAATCAAAATGAGAGCACATATTTGTACCATTGTATTTATTGTTACAGCAGGGCATTTCTTACAGTTCATCTAATTTGAAATCAGTATTGGGCTGCTTTTTCTGCTTGAAGGGTACAGGCCAGTGATGCACTTTTAACTGAGTGTTCGTATTCTGCTGTAGCCTATATGTTTAAATACTTGAAACACAAAAAGAACAGGATGAAACTTGAAGAGTGCGCTCAGTAGAGTGCAGATCTCCACAGGTGTGTGGGGACACAGTGTCCTTATAAAGTAGACAGTTGTTATTGCTTTGTGCCACACCTGGTTGTAGAGAGGGTAAGAGGGGTCTACCATGATGGCTTTGATCTTGTCCCTTGTCCAAAGACCAGAGAAGATTAGGCAAATTAGTCTGCTGACATATGAAACAACGGCTGTTTTACACTTCATTTCTTACAGTGGAGAAGCATCAGGCTATTGAACCTATTTTAACCCCCGCTTGCTGACAGATCACATCAGCCTCTGACACTTTATATACAGTGTTGTTCTCCAGTGTGTCTGCTCTGTGTTCTGCTGACTTTCTTTGTCAGCAGTGTGTTTTATAAACTCGCCCAGAAAACGCAATGCGCATACTGGATTTTTCGTCCGGGATTGAAGCGAACACAGCCACAACAGGATTAAAAAAAAAAAAAAAAGCCTATTAGGCTGATAGAAGAGAGAGAAGGGGAGAGAGCAGCAATGGTTGAGCAGGCCAGACAATGAATGGAGTGAGGGAGCAGAAGTAGCGAGAACAAATGTTTTTCAAAGTTTTGAATCACTGCATCCACAAGAGGTTCTCCCCCATACAGTCATAACTGTGCCTAAAAAATTTAGCCTGTTAGGCCCAGTAGTTTGCAAGATTAGCTGCTGACAGACACACAGAGACACACATACACACACACACACCCGACCAAATGCATAATCTCCTGGTGGAGATAATTAGGTGTTAACAGGCTTAGAGGCTGTATTCCTCAACAGAAAAAGTATGCTACTAAAAGAAATCAAAGTGATTCATCACATTTAAGATGTTCTTAATATTGGTGAAAAACAGATATAAGTGTAAAATCTTTGTCTTGTGAACCCCCCCCTCCTCCTTCCTCCTGCACCTCTCCAAAAAGATTGGATCTCTACTTTTTATTGTTCAATATTTAAAGATTAATACCTAAAGTTTTGTACTTAATCGCTGCCAGCAGTGAAAATGATTATGGTGCATCTCTACTTGTGCCAGCAAACTTTTAGCTCACAGTGCACTGAGAAAGCCTTTGAGAAAAGCTCTGACATGATTTTCTCCTATAATCTTCTCAGATTGTGTTGGACAGTGTAATTGGGGCTAAATGAGGTCAAAAACTTGAATTGACCATTTTTTTTCTTTACTTCCCCGATTAGACCGCTTTTCCCCATTAGACTGCAATGATCCTAAATACTTGGCTGTGTTTTGACTGGACAATAACTGTACAGCTTAATTGGATCATAGGCCTGTTGTACTCTGCAACCAGACTTGTTCCTTGCCACTCTTCTAAGGTCTATCATTCTTTACTCTCTAACCTCTCTCTGCTCTGTTGTTTCTCCTTGCATCTTCTATAGTTCTCATTTGCATCTCCAGAATTGCTCGTATTTGTATGTTGATACTATAATTTCTAATTTGAGACCATATAATTGTTCTTTTGGGATCAGGAAGTCTGGGGGATGCTTTTATGCACCCCTCTTGCCTCTTTTTTCCTCTCCCTTTCTAGTTCTAGATGCCATTCCCTTTGTTTATCGCCTGTGGGAAAGTCAACAATTTATCTTCCTCACCTCTCTTGAGTTCACCAACTCTCACTGCTCCTCATCAACATATAAACCCAGAGGAAACCCAAAGCACAATGGATTTTTTTCACTTGAACTATTCATGTCAGTGGGAGTGTTGATCAGGGAAGGCGACATTAATCCATATACCATGCAGTTAAGAGGGATATAAAAGGAATCTCCGGGGATATCATGGTAATTCTTTGGCAGGTCACATCTTTTACGTCTAACAGAAGTTTAAATGACTTGAAATTTTTGCAATGTGCAACAGAGCGTTGACTGTAATGTTCAAGTCGGTCAGCTTTATGATTAAGATTGTTATGCATGCCAGCAGTACTCAACCCTGTGATGTTAAGCATTTGTGGCAGCTGTTAAAAATGCAAGCCAAAATAATGTTAAATGATATTGATTTTAATAGGACTTCTATTGACTTTGTGGGAGCGGCTGTGAGGAAATTAATAAATCACTTTGCAAAACAAGTTTGTAAAAAGTTCAGCCAGTTCAACAGTAATTTTATCAGTGTTACTATTTGCATAGTTAACCGGTAAATTAAAAATACACTAACAAATAGACTCACATTTTCTATAGTCACATTTTTATATTTACACAGAAAATATGTTTTCCATGCTAACTGGATCATTCTAACCTATATATCATAAGTTAGAATGAACAATGATGTTTTCATTGATGTGGTGTCTGAGATATCACATTTGAGTAAAATTTTGACCTTAAATTATAGCACTCCCATTAGGCCAATCAGAATGATTTGGAAGTGTCAGTTTACATTGTAGGGGTTATGGCCTTTTTAAAGTTGTAAATTTTGATTTTAAATTATCGTGCCGGCATGAGGCCAATCAGTTTAATTATTTTAACAACCAGAACACAGGTGTGATGCATAATCCTTAAAGGTTCATCAAAATTATCCCTGTGGGGAACCTTTCATTACACAGGCTAGAAATAAGAACACTGGAAAGCAAAGTCATCAGTTTAAGATGTGAGGCCAGAGTTTGTATGTGTGTGCACATTTTAAGAGCTGTGGGCCCAAAACTATGAAACTCCTGTCGACCCACCCAACGTCACTTTATATGTTTCTGTCTGCTGACCTCTTCCTGTGCGTGGCTTCGTCCTTCCAGGTCTCCCTTGTGTTTTTGGTCAGTGGTCTGATCATCCTGGGTTACTCCTCGTCCATCAGCGGCCAGTGCACCTACCAGGCGGTGGTGAAGGAGGTGTGTGGGCCCGCCATCGGTCAGCTCTGTGAGGTCTGCTTCGTCTTCAACCTCTTCATGATCTCCGTGGCCTTTCTGGTCATAGTGGATGACCAGCTGGAGAAATGTGAGTCACAGTCAGTTGAAGCTGGCTGGGCTGGTAGGTCAGGGTGTTTTACAGTACGTGTAGTTATGTTTTTGACCCTTGGCTACTTAGGATATATTTCTAATGATACTTTGGGAAATACTTGTCTTTGTCCATGGTGGTTTTATGCTGGATCCAGCTGTAAATTCAGATTTCCCCTTTGAAAATGCTGAAGTGCAGGCTGTACTAATCAGTTAAAATTTCGTTTTTTTATTCATATCAGTGGCCTGTACCTCAATCCTGAAATGAGCATTCCATTGTTTCAATTGTTGATCCAGCATTCCACATGAATTTTCAAGCAGCTGTAATAGACCTTATTCACAGCAGTCATTTGGACATGAAACAGCAGGTAAACACAGGTGTTACTAATGACATTAATGAAGGTTCTGTTCCATTAACAGAGCCAGTGTCCCGCTCTTGTTCATGCTGGCTCACTGGAAAGACTCTGCTGCACTTAAAGGGAACAGAACCTTCATTAATGTCATTAGTAACACCTGTGTTTACCTGCTATATCATGTCAAAATGCCTGCTATGAAAAAGGGCTATTGTCCTTATTCACATAGTGGCCATTTTGAAAACTCGGGGTGGGAGACTACCTGGAAGATTGGCATGTACCGATATAAAACTGTAACTTCAACACGCAAGTGAGGACTTGAGGTAGACTTCAGGTGGATATTAAATTAGCTGACAATCTTGGCTAACACTACCACAATGTCTGCTTGACTTCAGCGGGGAAATTAAGGGCAGGTAAGCTAGCTTACTAATTAACAAGCTACTAGCTACCAGCCTAGGCTAGACTCTGACACTAAGTGATAATGTGCCAAATATATTTAAATGTAAAGCAGTATCTTTCTGATATTTGAGGTATGTTTGTTTTAGTGGGGAATTTGTAAAATGCTTTTTATCACGTGCCTCTGGGAGTTTTCCACTCCGAGGATTCAAAATGGCCGCACCATGTGTAAAGTCAGTGTGTGACTCCTCGATTTATTACCCAAAATAAAGTCAAGTCTGAGTAGTGACTCATATTTTTTATTGTTTGTTCCCCTAGAACATTGGCATTTGAACTTTACCAGCCTAAATGAGAAACAGAATTTCTTACTCTGATGCCTACTGCCTGACTTGAATAAACCACAGTAACTGGACCTAGGAATTTTTGAAAGGATGACTCTCTGAATAGCTTATTATCTAAAGCTGCTGAATAATTTACCACCCCATCTTTTTGTTTACTTATGTCTATATTTGTGTCCTTGTGCCTGTTCCTGTGTCTTGTCAGTGTGCGGCTCCCTGTACGAGCTGGTCAGTGGCCTGCCGGAGTCGGAGATGCCGCACCACTGGTACACAGACCAGCGCTTCGCCCTGCTGCTGCTGTGCCTCCTGCTCATCCTGCCTCTGTCCATCCCCAAAGAGATCAGCATTCAGAAATACATCAGGTCAGCCGTGGAGCCTGCATACACACACAGCTGTCTCAGGTCGCATAAAACCACACACATGACTGCACAGATGCATGCACACACAATTTAGCAGTATGTCATATTAGCGCTAGGGTTCATACCAGAGTTATTAGTTTGGGCTTTTTCACTAGCTTTTATTTTTATGTAGCTTTAAATGATATTTCATTTTCAGTGTGGTTTTGGTAGTTTGAGTTTTTATTTTTTAGTGAAACATATGCTTTTTGCTTTATTTAGATTTATTTCTAGTTTTAATATTTTTAGATGGAGTGTTTTTTTTTAAAAGATGCACTGATACAAGTTCAGAACAGGTAGTCAGTACAAACAATACATAAACTCTTTTTTAAAATTATTTACAAAAAAAATCAACAGTGTTGAGTAAAAACAGCCAAAAAGTTGAAAAAAAAATTCATTTTATTTCAGGTGACCTTAGTGTTTTAAATACCTAGTTTGTCTTACTTTTGTTTACAATTATCATCTTGACTCATGAACATGGATGAAGCATGTCCCATATTTAAGTCAAAAATGCTTTTATCTGGAAAAACTGACTACTATACATGAAAATAAAATGAGTTAAGTTCCCATGTAATTCACTCACATGTACCAAACCAACAAACTAACTGTCAGTTTCTTTGTTAAACTTTGTTTTATCCATGCCCTCCTGCAGTGTTCTTGGTACTCTGGCAGCGACCTACCTGACTGTAGCCATCATCATCAAATACCACACCGTGCCATCACTACAGGTTCACATCACACCCCTCTACAGCAGCGGGTAAGTGTGTGTGTGTGTGTGTGTGTGTGTGTGTGTGTGTGTGTGTGTGTGTGTGTGCGTGCACGTGTGTGCGCGTGCATGCGTAACGACAAATGATGGCATCCAGGGCACGAAACACACTATTTGGTCCACTGACTGCTGCTGCAGGTGAATTCAGAATCAGTCTCGGAAGTAGAAGTGGCTGGCTGAAGACAAATTGGCTACCTGCAGTGTCAAGTAGACTTGACAGACTTCAATTTTTTTCACACAGGGTGCCAGTTACTTCAGTAGAAGGGGGTTGTATGAGGCTAAAGTCTCGGTTATAAACAGGATCACACTGGTCTTATGTTTACTGGAATATTGCAGCATTTTGAGAGGAGTATTTCAGTCTGGGAAAGTCAGAACTATTTGTACAAATGGGCAACTCTACAGAAATATGCCAGAATTGATTTTATGAATTGTTTCACATATTTCTTGCATTAGGTGGCACTGTGCAGCCCAATTGTAGCAGAAATCAGGCCAAACTTTTCTGCTCTGAAAAACATCAACAAACCAGGAAGATGCAAATTTTCAGGTCATGGGAGTATATGGAGGGCCAATAGTGCAAATATTGTCTTGCAAAACACTTATTAACTCAGCCATTTGGTATAAAATTACACGATAAAGTGGCACTTTTGCCCATGTAATTGCATCTCCCAGCATTTCAGCCAGTGAAGTTCCTTATATTTGTGGGGATTTTTTATGTACTGTGACTCGTCGGCCTCCCATATGAAATAAAGTTGCATCATGTACTCATTAATATAAGAAAACATTTTAACATGCTCCAAAATAATGCATAGGTCCTTAGGTAATGTATGATCCACTCTGTGTAAAGAGGTAATAAATGGCTGTTGACAAGTATCTTGCAAGACAGTTTTGGCACCATTGTCCTTCCATACAAGTGCTCTGGCTTCATAATGGGAAGTCATGGAAAAGTCGTGGAACTTTATGTGAGGGACACAATAGGAATGCTAAGAAAGCTACTGCAGCATTATCTATTATACTAGCATTATACTATTATACTATTGAGTGCACCAACCTGCCTCGCACCTCACTAGTTTGGGATATGAGTAAAAATTGACAGAATGAATTACAATGAAATGGCAAATAGCATGGCTTCACATGGGACTTTGTGTATGTGTTTGGTGGGGGGAAATAGACCTATAAAATGTCTCCTTTTTTATAAGATTGAAGTTTTATCCTGTAGGCCATGTTTTCATTTTAGTAAATGTAGTTTATTACTTGAGCGAGTCCATGTTATGGGGTTTCTTCCAGGAAGAATGGCTGTTAGGAGTCTCATCCATAAATCTGCTTTGAATCCAGGCCACCAGGACGGTCAAACTAGATCAAAAGCCTTCTGTTCTGGAGTTTGTGCTGCTTTTTGTTCCCTCCATCCTTAAAAACCACTGTGTCAGTGTCAGAGTGCTCTGTCTGGCTCGCCGGCTGCCCTCCCTTGCTCTAGTCAGCTGTGTCCGCCTGTGATTGACAGATGAACTCTATAGTGAAGTGTCTTTAAATGTCATGGCATTAGAAAGTATGCCTAATAATTTTTCTTCAATTTTTTTGACATTTGTGAACTTCACCAAAGTGACTTGTTCTCCTGCTGTGTGTGTGTGTGTGTGTGTGTCTGTGTGCAGGCTCAGCTCCTGGGCTTCCATGTTCAGTGTCATCCCGACCATCTGTTTTGGTTTCCAGGTGGGTTCATGTTTGCAAAGACTGTTTGAGATGTGTGTGTAACACGGTGTTGTGGAAAGTCTGCCGGCCATGGAGTGTGAGAGGTGTGTTACAGGAAGGGGAAAAACTGCTCCGCTACAAATGTGAGATTATAAGTGCATGTTTCTGATTATATTACTAAAGAACCAGTTCACCCAAAATACAAAAAGCTGTTTTCCCACTTACCCCAAGTACAGCCTAGCCAGCCTCGTAGTGTCTGTGTGATTTGGTGAGGTTTCCATTCTGTCGCAGTCTTCCCAGGCTCTAAGCACCGCAATACAGTGGGGCTGGATGGGCATTCTATTTGGAGCTCGAACAGTCAGAAATTTACACGTGGAAAAACTCAACAGCAGCAGCTCCCTCCAGAAACAATAGACCACCAAAGTGGTTATGGCATTCAGGGCACTTCTGGTTCCTTTATTTTTGTGGCGATGGAGAAAATGAATAGGGCTTTTGCCAATAATTTTGTCCTTTTTAATTATGTTAAACCATGACCTCAGAAAAACCACAGGGTGGATCTGTTGCATGTGTTATTGACTTTATTTTTAAATCTATATTTACTTTCAAACTAGGACTATAACATGTCCCGAGATACTAACGTCAATGTCAACTAACAACAATGTCAACAACAACTATTTTCTGCTGAGGAACACTAGGAAACAATCTATCCACCCCCAACGAGTACAAATTAGAGGCAGATAAATAAGTATCCAACATGTTAACACATGACAGACGGTGGTTTGATGTCTGCATCGCCATTTGACATACAGGTTTCATAATCTCCACTCATTCTTGGCCCAGTATTTCAGCACCTTTTTTATGTCTTGAACTGTAGCAGGCACTGAAATGATGTCGGGCGAGCTTTGTCAATAATCGTCAGGTCCCTGGGTTCTCAAGAGAATTTGTTAAGTGAGCACAAGTGGAGTGTAAAGGTCATCTGGCTGGCACAGCCTGGGGCCGCTATGCTCCATGGGAGCCAGGCAGCCTGAGCGTTTCATATTTAATAGCAGGCCAGCGCGGAGGAAAAGATCACTCCATCAGGCTAAAGCAGGACAGAGTGATGTGTAACTTACCAAGTTGCCAAGGTAACCCCTGAAGGATTCTGGCGAGATCTAATAAAAGGAGGGGAAAATGAGAAAGGATTGATGCATGTCCACCCACAACACCCCCCTCACACACACACACACACACTCACTCACTCCCTTCCCCAGGCTGAGTGATTGCAGTGCAAAGGGTTGAAAGGGGAACTGATGAGATCCTGAGAGGAGTGGAGGAGGAAGAGGAGGGTGGGCAGAAGAGGGGGAGCAAGATTGAAAACTTGGCGATGGCAGCTGGGATCGGGTCAGGACAGCGACTCCACACTCTGACCTCTGCGATGGTTTAACTGGCTCTGTTGTGCCGCTTCAAGCCCGTAGCCTTCATTTCATTCCCTGTTTCATCTCAGTTCATCACGCCCTCAAAAACATCAGAGATCATAAGACAAGGACCCTTGCTTCCTCGCCTCATACTTGTGCTCCAAAACAGGCGAGGGAAGTGCAAAGGTTTTATGATGTACTTTATCCTTTATGTCCTGTCACTCTACTGTTGTCTTATTCTAGTGTTTCAAAGAGGCATGCATCTGAATCCCTAATTTCATTTCATAACATTTTGAGGACTGTCTACTTCATTGCTTGTTAAAAGAACATACTGGTCCTATTCTTCTCATCAAGTCGTGATCATATCTGTCCATCACAAATATTGGTTACATAAGTGTGGACAGAGTATGCTTTGGTAGCTCAGAAGTCCAGGCTAATTTACTGCAACTCACTCCCATTCATGTATAAAACTGCTCTGTGAAACTTGGAAGTTGCATACTTGATTCCAGTTTATGAATACTTGTCCATCTGCTAAAATGACTGTTTTACCCCATCACTTAATATTCATGCAGTAATACTAAATGTGGTCAGTGTTGAAAGCTTAAAGAGGTTTTTGTGAACTTGTAACTACTGAGTGCTCCAGTGAAATGTAAGTGGTCTAGCTGGAGCTAGCTAGCTGCTAAATTTAGCCTTATGCTGAGCTGATTAGTAAGCGCTCCCTCTGTTTCTAGTTTACGTTTAAAGCCAGCTTTAGACTGTGCGACAACAGCTATCTTACAAGATAACTCCATGTCACATTGTATGAGACGAGTCTCCTAAAAACTTGAGTCCAGTACGTGTCAGACTGGAAAATTTCAAGTTCGTGGCATGTCAGATTGTCTGATTGGTCTGCCTGGCCAATCATGACGATAAAGCTCAGTGACGCCCCAAAACGCGGATCAGCTCCAGACCTGCACTGGAAATCCTTTGCTTTCAGACCACGTTATTATGCCTCCCACTGGAGTGCGAGTCAACACAGGGCTGCATGCTCTCTGGTGGAGCGAAAGGAAGAGGTTTCACTCTGTCTCTGTCTCCAAAAACAAAATACAAACGTATTTTTAACCGCTTGAATTTTATTTTCTATGAAATTCATTGTCAGTAATGTTTACTATGCATGATCAAGTTCGGGGGGAGGAAGACCTGTTCTGATTGGTTGTTTGTTGACGTGGGTCATAGCAGAAGTCACACTGTGCGATTATGGACACAAATTTCTGACAGCGTCAGAAGTCTGACTCAGCCTGTCTCGGGTCGTAGTCAGATTTGAACTAATGACAAAAGATTCTGTCACGTTTTGTCAAGATTTGTCTGCGATGGCAACATCCTGGGGAAAAACATACAGTCTGTCAGAAACTTAAAGAATGTTTCCTTGTTATGTGGTGAAACTTTCAGCCAATCACTGCCTTCCACTATACTTGGGTTCCACCCTCTGAGCTGTCAATCACACCGCCCACAACAAAGCTTAATTGAGCCATTTAAGTGTGCCTGGAAAAAATAGTTCCTTTCAGGTGTGGAATTTTTAATAGATGTTATATAACTTCAGTGAAAGTACAGGCTGACCAAGTATTGACAAGATGGAATTACCTAATGTAATAATGTAATGTAATAATAACGTAATTTCATAACTCAAGTTTCGCAGAGCAGTTTTTCATAGTTTTTGAACATGAATGGGAGAGAATTGGAGTAGGTTAGCCTTGACTTCAAAGCTGCCAAAGCATATTCTGTGCACACTTATGCAACTGATATTTGTGGCAGACGGATATCGAGGCCGGTCTGCAGCGATTCATTCCAACACAGCCACATTTCATTCCACGGCAGCCCATTTCACCGATTAACACACCCTCAACCGGAGAGGACGTGATGTATGAAAGGGGCCGCCGCAGCGATTGGCTGGATTTAACAGCTGCCCACTCTCTCGGGCCTCGTTGGCACACGGCTGAGAACCACACTGACCTGGTTTAGTTTCTTGTGTGTTTGTGTTCCAGTGCCACGAGGCGTCCATCGCCATCTACAGCAGCATGGAGAACCAGCGGCTGTCCCACTGGGTCTTCATCTCCGTGATCTCCATGATCTTCTGCCTCATCATCTACTCCCTCACTGGTCAGCACTGCATCTGCTAATCCTCTCCTCCACCGCTTTCCTCATGCTTCGATCTCTCTCCGTTCCTGTTTCGGTGTTTGCAGAAAAAGCGGAGAGAAATAAAAAGGGCAGGAGGGCGTTTGTGATACAGAGGTCAAATCTAGAGGTTTGATGGACAGCTGCTGTATTGTGCCTTTAAGTGAGACAGGTGTCTAAGGACAGGCGAGATGAGAGGAGTCTGTTGGGACACTGGATTCAAAAAAGGGTAAAAATAAGATTTCTGACCTCAAAGTGCTCACTGGTCAGTATTTCCTCCTAACGTTCCGTTTATTTTGACATTTCCATGATGTTTCATTTGGGGACTGCAAATGTAGCATTTAAGTAAAAAAAAAATAGTCTAAGCTAGGTGGCTGGTTGAAGTTTGGCTGAAACATGCTTTCGCTAGTTGAATTAATTAGGAGCGTCAACAGATTTACAAGAACTCTACTCTTTCTTCTATCAAAAGTCATTTGCACTTTTTGGGTTGTAATTCTTCATTCTTCACTTATTTAGAAATGCATAGGATTCAAATTGTTTTTTTTCTGTCTGGATTGCTGCAAAATTAAATCTGTAAACTGCTGAGTTTAATTGTGCATAATTTCAGCATGCAAAATCCATAAAAGAAAGTACAGATGGATGTTTACTGACCATATAAGTAGAAATCACCACTGTCTGTCTTGGTTCTGTTCACTTACACGTCTGTGACTGCATGATGCTCATTTCACGTTGGATTATTCTTGTCCATGTCAGGCGTGTAAAAGTTTGTGTCACCTGTTTGTCTCTGTTGCAGGGGTCTATGGGTATCTGACATTTGGTAAGAGCGTGAAGGCCGACATCTTGATGTCGTACACCGGTGACGACATTCTGATGCTCATCGCTCGGCTTCTGTTTGGAGTCTCTATCATCACCATCTATCCCATCATCCTGCTGCTGGGCAGGTCAGCTGCATTTAAGATCCCGTGGCTTTAGTTTAGTATGTGAATTTATTCAACGGAATCTTACAAAAACAAACTTTTTTTTATCAGCCTTGCTAACTACGGCTGGGTGACAATCCAACATTACAGTTAATTGTGTTACAGTGGAGTTGTATCATGATGATATGGTGATTTTGGGATATTGCCCTAAATTGTCTAAATTGTTCATGCAAAATTTATTTAAAAACTGACAAAATGAGGCATTGTAGGAATATTTTAAAATTTCATTTTTGTCTAACATCACACTTTTGAACATCACTAAGATCATTTCACATGATTCTGTATATGTGAGCCATATTGTGATTTTTATCAATATAAAAGAACACTTTATTGTGATATTGATTTCAACCATATCGCCCAATCCCATCGTTAACTACTGCACTCTAGATAACACAGCTTGCTTTCAATGTGTTAAGATGAGAAAAAGAATTTGAATAAGAATATAGGATCCAGCTCACATTTACACAGTGTTCATGCATTCAACTCATTAGAATGAGTACATCCTAAATCATGTCATTAAAGGTGCAAATTGCAGGGGGTTGATTTGAGGACCCTTTAGACTCAACTGACAGAAAACGCGGAATAAACACTTTGATGGTTGAGTCTGCGTGGTTCTCATCATTGGCCCTACTCCCTTATAAATTACATGTTTTTCCCCATTTAAATATTGCTTACTTATATTAATGTGAATAAAACTGCTAATTAAAAAATGTATTACTTTGGACTTGATTGGATTTTCTGTTATGTTTGCACTTCCTGCCTAGTACTCTATTTACCACTAGGAGGCTGAAACAGTCAGCAGCTTGAATGTTTGATAAATTTATCATCAAGCCGTTATTCATAAAGTGTGAAAGGGACACAGATGCCCTCTGAATTCTCTCTGACTGACTT
>OMKZ01050747.1:0-15105 GCA_900302535.1 Neoniphon sammara | reverse complement strand
TTGGTTCAAACCACATCAAAAGCAAATGGTGTGTGGCACAGTCGTATTCAGTGCTATTTTTGTGGTTTTACCAAGCACATGAACAGATTTTATACACAAGCTTAAAAAGCTTTTTGCGGATGATATGTTGTCCAATTTGACTTTGATCTAAATCCATCTAGCAGGGAAAAATAAGACGCCACTTTTTTCATTTATTGTAAGTATATAAACGTGGCAGTGTTTGAATGATTGTCATCCAACATTGGATTGTGGCGGAAGGAACATCCTCAGTAGATGTCAGCAGCTGGCTGGATGGCCCTCTTTTGTAAGCCAAACTGTCCCAGCAGTTCATCGCCAAATTCTGTTTGGCTTTCATATCATTGAAGCATTTCCTGCTCTGGTTCTCCGAGGACCAGAGCAACACAGCGACCAAACGTGTTATATCCTCTCAGGCTAAATTTAAGGTGCTCCATATTCACTTGTGGTGATAACATGTACAAGCAAATCGGTTTCTTCTTGGAAGAAGTTTTTCTCAAGGATCCATTCTGGACTGTCCTCTACATCTCATAATTGTCAGATCACTGTGACTCAGAGAATACTGCATTAAAAAGGTAAAGAAAAGTGGTGACTTGATTGGTCATGATGACGCAAGCCCCGTTAATAATATATTCCTCCTAATCCCACCTCAGGTCCATCTGCGTCACACATGATTCTGGCCACTAAAATACCACACATCAATTGCCATGCTCCTGCATTGTGCACCACTGACTGCTTTGCGCCATGTACCACTGATTTGTGAGAACAGAGCTCCAAATCCCTACTGTACCTCCTCTGGGGACACTGCTCTGTAGCTGCCCTACGCTTCGCCCTCCCTGGAGGGAGGCAAGTAACAGAACTAAGACTCTTACAGCCCTAGCGTACCATATATGAGACCAAAGTGGTTGTGTGGGCTGAGCAATTGAGTGAGTTAGTGGCATTGCCATGTTGTTGGTAATGGGGGTAATGATGAAGTTTGTAGCAATGGGAAGAGGTTCACACTAGATTAAATTCTTCCCATAACAAATAAATAATGCAGATACCATGCTTGCATACTTTACAGTGAACACATGATATGACATAGGTTGCACTCCGTTCCACAGTGTATTTAAACAGTATTCCCTGCTCTCTACTCACTGGTCAGGGAATGCCGGTTAAGGGAACTTCACTTGACGAATTTGCTCCATTCAGAACGCCGTGCAACGTCACCAGCACATATATCACTTCCTGCGTGCGTTACCCTGGTAACGTTAACAGCCCGGATACCTGCTGTTACTACGGTGGAATGAAATAACATATTGAATATATTGAAACAAAAAGTGGTACCATTACAAAATTAATGTTATTAAAATATATATAACTTGTGAATAAATGTCATTTGATTAACTTACAAAATGTACAGTGTCATTCTTAAACATATTATGCCAATTTACATATTATTATATAACATTACATGCCGGTTATTTACAGATTATATAATAGCTTACTGCATGTTGATTATTGCTTGTTTATCATGCTCCATTGATGCGCAATGACTGATGGGTAATCTTGCTTGTACACTTCTGGCGAACTGATGAACCGTTGTTCAGTTCTTCCCTACATAGTTTGCAGTTCCCTTTGAACTGAGAATTTTTGCTCCCTGCAGTTTGGAATCTCACTCAACATGGCTGAATACCCTGTGCAGTCCACTTCACAGGGAACTACCAGGCGATCGGATCGCACCCATGGAGAAGCTATAACTTAATCTGCAGCACCCTTTGCGTTTCGTCTAGGGTTTGTTGCCTACACACGATTTTAGGCTGCTGTAGCTCTTCAGCAAGTTACATGTGAAGTAAATTTTGTATCAGTTTTATCAATTAAATGCAGGCTCATCAGATGAAAAAAAAAATCTCTCTCCAAGCTACCATACCATAACAAATAGCAGATATCACAGAAAATGTGTTTTTGGCACCATGGGCGTATGATAGTTTAACCACTATTTCTGTATTATGTTAACTATAGCATTTCCACCATGCTTTTACTAAAAGAACAGCCAGACTTGGTGTTTTACTGCTATATTATTGACTATAAAGTGTTTCTCCTACAATTTCTTACAGCGACAACATGATCTGAAGAGCATGTTCTCTGCAGCAGTGACAGCATTGACTGACTATAGAAATAATAGGTCCATTCAATTTGTATTATATAGTTCAAACACCTGAGCACCCATTGGCACCTTTTGTTTTATTTGTGTAATATCTCCCGTAAATATAAATGTCCAAAATGTCATATACATATGATGTATTGTTATTATGACCAGAAAATAAATCTTTCATACATGACAAAGTTTTTCACTAAAACTTTTACTAACAAAGGCTACGTCCACACTAATCAGGAGAAATCTGAAAACATCTTTCCGTGTAATTTTTTTTCTGTCCATACTAGCGTTACTACAGAACATTTTCAAAAAGTTGCCTAAATCTGAGGAAGCTACGCCACAAATATACGTTTACAAGCGATAAACAACACATCTCCATCTACAACCATCATTACATTATTGTACCTGAAGCCAACAATGTCATATAGCTTTAAAATATCAACACAGGAGTAGGACCAGGTCAGGTTTCTCATCAATGTATTGAACTGTGACACCATAATTTAATTCCTATCACCACAATTTCACCTTGATCAGAGAAAAATGTTATATGATCATTGTAGTGGTTTCTACCGTATCCTCTCCACCCGCTGACACACACACCTGTCATGAAATTATCCATTTTCGCCATCCACACTAAAACGCCAACCCTGGCATTTTCGGATTCATCCACTTGGGAGAGCATTTTTGAAAAGCTCTGTTTTCAGTGGATGAAAACAAAACAGAAAAAAAAAAGATGCATTTTCAGATTTCTCCGGATTAGTGTGGACGCAGCCTAACTTAATTCATGCACCTTCATTTTGGTATTAGAGCTATAAGATGATCGTCATCAAAACAATTGCCACAGTTGTCTCTGTTGCTAGCTGCCTCTGGGTTCTACTTAAGGGACAACTCAGAGTGAGTAATGTGGATCCAACTGCGCATACATACAGATGATGTTAAATTCATTACTCGATATAAAGCAAAAGAGACAAGCAACAAACCAGGCAGGGATCAGGAAAGGCAGAGTCAAACAAGGCAGAGTTCAGGCAACTGACAGACTAATATAGAAACACAGAATGCCAGACAGCTATAGAGAACACTACACATTCTGGCAGAAATGAGTGAATGAGGGGTAAGTGACTGGTATATGTACAGCTGAAGACTAATTAGTAATGAGGAGCAGCTGCTGCAGGAAGGAGGGCTGGGTTGATTAAAGACAGCAAACAGGTGTGTAGTGGCAGGAAACACTGGAAAACTTTGTGAACAGGACTGGAACAGTACAACCTGAGAGACAAACAACTGACAGCACACAAACAAAACACACACACAGTCAGCATAAAGAGGGTCTAGGGAGATGGGGTGGAAGATGAAGATGGAGAGGATAGCAAAGCTAACATGGGATCAAGAGATGCTGCAACTCAGAGATTTGAGTTTTTCTCTCATTTTTTACATTTCCATATTCTGAGTGTTTTTATGTCCATGCACTCTTCACTCGGATTCAGTTCCAAAAGGCATTGAAAACAGCTCCTCTTATTCATTTGGTAAAGGTAATCCATCAGTGTCAATGAGAGGCTGACAGTGCTGTTTTCCGCAGTTGCAACAGAGCCCTAATATCAGGCTATAAACTTTAAAAAGAACCTCTTATCACTTAACAAATATTATATTAATAGTGCATTCGGGAACAGCGTGAGAGCTGAAACAAAACAAGAGGGGCACCTTACTTAACAAAGCATCTTAAGGGCCATCAAGGCTGATCTGCATGAATAGACACAGGGGGGAAATATAGCAACAGAGCTTAATGCTGTGATTCATTTAACTGTCAATAAATGACATTAAAACAGGATTTTCTTTTATTTGTGTTTAGGGGAGACTTCAGCTGTGCAGCAGCCTGCCAAGCATTCGTGGGTATCCCAACAACTACCCGGCACTTCTTACCTTGGACAGCCTCTGAACACTAGAGAGACCATTCCCTACAGACCGAATCACTGGGAAGTTACGTTGGTCACTTCTGGGTAGAAAACATGCAAGGTAGTTTAAATTTCAGAGGTTTGTTCAGAGGTTCATATTCGTATTTCATAATGCAAGGGGACGTGAAGAGAGACTGGTAACATCACTTACAAGTTAGCTGCACATGGTGCTCTCCATTCCAGCAGTGCTAGTTTTCCCTGTTTATACATACGGTTTACAGTTTTTTAAACTTGACAGCAAAAAAATAAATAAATAAATGAATAAATAAATACTAGATGTAACCTGTGTATTCATATACATTGAAGGAAGGATTATGTTTTTAGATTTGATTCCACTCAAAACAAAGAAAAAACTTGTGCACAACTTCTCAAAGTCAACCACGTTTTATTCCTTTGCTGAGTTTGCCGTCAATCAGACATTCATCAGCACATCAGGGTGGATAACAAAGACAGTTTCTACCCAGACCAGGATGGGTAGCAATCAGTGGAAAACCTGTTATCTGTTTTGTTTTTGTTTTTCATTTTTATTCCTCTAAAAGTGGAACCTAATACCATCCAAAAGTGACACAGGTATTCTATACTGCTACAGAATTCTGAAGCAATCTGTACCGTACACCCAAAAATCCCAAAGATGTACTGACATGACCTTATGAGAGACCTCGTCACAAGGAAGGTGAAATTAAAGGATTTAAACTAAGTCCAAATTTAAACTAACTATATCCCTATTTATTTATTTATTTATTTATTGTCACAAGAACACACAGAGTACAAGAGGTCAAGGAGGGGGAGATTATTATTTATCATTACAGTATTGCTGCCTCAGCATCCCTGTTGTTTTGCATACATGATTTTGTAAATGATCCAATAAACTGTATTCTCCTTGTCTCATTCACCCACACTGACAAAGCCGGTATGCAGACTCCATAGAGTCCTGTTAACTCAGCTGTTACTTAACATGTCAGATGATAGAGCATGACATTTGCAACATCAGGTTCTGCAACAGATTTATAGGTTCAGCAAGAGGAAGCCCACTATGAAGATAAGCAATGGCCATCTGTGAGGGTAATGCATCCTGTCCTCTAGACTGTCTAACTTCAACTGTAAGACAGAGAGAGGGGGAAACGCTGGCGATGTGAGGCAGTTGAACCTCAGTGCCCTGGCCAAATGGCCAACACAGCTGGAGTGCTGACTAGTGGAGGCCACAGAACTATTTCTCTACTTGACCTTTAGCCAGGGTAGTCATTGAGATGTATGTCTCTTTCCAGGGAGCCATGGAAAAAAATACTGCATACGAAAAATAGTTCACTAAACAAACCTGAACACCACATGGATAAAAACAAGTCAACAGTGACCACGGTGTCCCAATTTATTTTGTGCATACTGGATACCAACGCAAAAACGCATGATTCCCCAACAGTTCATCACATGTTATCCGGCAATGCCCCAGATACTGAGCGTGAGGCTTAGGATCCTGTTGGCCTGGTGGTAGCACTGTTGTGGGCCAATTAAGTTTATGTTCAAATGCTGGACCAAAGTATCAGAATTCAACATTCCACCAAGTTTGGTCCAAAACAGGCGAGCAGTGGCTGAGAAATCGTGCAAGATGGACGGAGCCACGTCAATAGTCTCTTCCTTTATTTTCAATCATTGGGGACAAAAATACATAATCAGTGTGCACTGTTACAGTTCAGTCAGCAAACCAAGTACAAGTCTGAGTTACAGTGTTCATGTCTGACCTGAGTCTGCTGTCCAAGAAGCCAGTTTGTGTTCAAGTAATCTATGAGAGAAAAGTCAGTGCATTTTACTTTACATTTCACACCACTTTATACAAGTTAATTTAAAATCCACGTAAGTGAAGCTAATAATACATAGTGAAGCCATATTTCTGTTATTTGTCATCTGACTACTGATATTCTCACTTCCAGGCTCCGCACATTCACTGACGTGTTACATCATCCTGTCAGTGGTTGGGTTGTAGGATAAGTATTTATAGCCTATGTCTACATGTAGGCCTATATTGTTAGCCGACAAGATGATCAAGTACAAATTTTGTGTAACACTGAAAACATTTGTAGTTGATGTCTAAGGTGATTGAGTCCCGAGTTAAAGTGCTTAGTGCTCAAATCCATGTCATCAACATTCAAGTCCAGGACTTCAGAGCTACAACGCTGCCAGGTCAAAATGCAGAAAGAGGGTAGAATCCCAACAAGCAATGGCATTAAACATTTAGAGGCATATTAATAAAATTCAAAGGTATCTGCATTTCAGTGCACAAAATCTGCAGCTTGGTGAAAATATTCAAAAATGTACAAGGGCTGATTACTGTGATAGAGCCACATTACCACTGACTTATTTGAGGCAGTAGCCCAGATAAAAGCCAATAAAAATAAATATGTCAATTAGGCATTGCATTCAAAAAGTGACACCAATTATCCATGTATGTAAAAGTAGCTAGAGAGAGCTAGGGTAAGATGAGAGGAAAGGCCATTTTATTGTTTTATTGTCGCTTTTATTGTTAAGATGCAAACCAGTGGTGGAAAGAGTACAAGCCTGTCCTACTATGTTATTTCTTCCCATGCATTTAATATTATAGTATGATAAGAACCGTAGTAACAATGTTAGTATTTACAGTAGCGGAATTAAAATGTCTGGTCTTCTTGCAGTTTGCATGCTGTTTGGCACTTGCAGTAATATTGGACACAGTGCTACCTGTCCACAGGGGTCCTCCTGGGCTCATGGCTGAATCTTAGCACTGCATCATCAGTAAAATGCTCAGTGACTTATGAAGAAAAAAACACATTTCCTACACACCTAGAAGGTGAAATGACCATTTTAAATCTGGTTACCTACACTTTAAAAAGAAGTTAAGCTATGTGTTCATATCTTAGACACCACACAAGATTGTTCTTTGTATGTCTGTGTCACTCTGCTGCCTGTCACATCCTCACCATTATTATCCTCTGGGCCTTGTGCCACCAGCTGCAAGCTTGTTTAAACATACTGGTTAGGCCACACTTGGCTGCATTGTTCTTTGGTGCTTTTCTGTTTTTTAATCTGCTTTTTCTGCTCCACCTTTTTATTCTCTATTTTGTTTACTTATAAGCTCAGTCAGACTTTAAAACTTTTCATGTCTATAGTTGAATGAGCATATACTAAAACAAACCTATCTGGGAGGGGGCTGTGCTCATGTCCTAGCATACAAGTGTATTTTGTTATATTTTTGTTGAGGAGCGGAGCTTTCAGCAGCAGTGTAGGCTGTGTGTCTGTGTGGCCGTCTGTTTGACACAGAGACAGAAGAGCAGGGCCTTGCGGGTGGGAAGTCCCCGCTTGGCTCACGCAGCAAGTCCACTTGATGATTAATTTATACATTTATTATACATCAATTACCGACCTGTCACTGGCCCAAACACTTAGCAGCCCATCAGGAATCTTCCCAATTCTCCAGATTAGACATTCTGGCAGCAAAACTAATATCAAAATCCTCAGTGGAGTCATAACAATAAATATGAAGAAAAACTCTCCCAGTTAAATACATCACTTTTGCAAAATGCCCTTTTCACAGCATATGTTAATAGTCATATACTGTAAGCCTGTGGAAGATACCAGGGCTATACAGGGCTGCCAAAAATATTCAAAGAAAACCTTAAATATTACAGTGGTGCCAGACAACTTGGAAATGTCTCTAGTATCTTCTAAACATTTTAACATATTTCAGTGGCCCTGTATATATGGCATTTTGCACAGACCTTTAAGAGACCAGGCACTGGGGCTTATTCTATAGCTTTTAGCAAGGATAATGCCACTGAAGCAAGTTATAGAAACTTTTATAAGATAGCAATCCAAGTGTTATAAATTTGGTATTTGAGATTATCTTTGAATATTTTAGGCAGTCCTCTATACTCTATATGGCATCTTTTCTAGGCCTATTAAAATGCACCATAAAAGGTTTACTTCACAGGTCATTTTTTAATTTAATTGTAGCTGGGTTATAAGTAAAGGGAGAGGGCACACAAATGTTTGGGTCTTTTTGATAATAATAATAATAACAACAACAACAACAACAATAATAGTAATAATAATAATAATAATAATAATAATAATAATAATAACAACAGAGTTCTACTTTTTTTTTGCTGACTTGACACTGGTGCCTGTGAGCAAGTTTAATGGACCATATAGTAGATAATGTCAGAATGACAGAGCAAGCCAGAAATCTCCCCAGAGAAGAGTTAGTGTCATTTAATGCAATTAAGGGAGAAAAAAAAAAAGACATGAGGTGCTATTCATAAAGTGCATGGCAACATCTCTCTCTGCATTTAATATAATTTGTCAGTACAAAATTCCACACTAGCTTAATTCCAGGGCATATTAGAGCAATGCCTGATGACTGAAAAGATGTTATTATTTGGTCTTTACAATAAATTATCAGAGCTTAGAGGGAACATTAGTTCTGAATG
This sequence comes from Neoniphon sammara, assembly GCA_900302535.1. Lineage (NCBI taxonomy): Eukaryota > Metazoa > Chordata > Actinopteri > Holocentriformes > Holocentridae > Neoniphon > Neoniphon sammara. The sequence goes on along the minus strand of OMKZ01050747.1, from coordinate 6,550 downwards.
CTCCCCTGATGTAATTTTTTTTTTTTTTTTTTTTTTTTTTTAGATTTGGCTTCTGAATAATGTTTGTGCTTGGCCTTGGCTCTCATTTATGGTGCTAAAGACCACAATCAAACTGAAATCAAATTTGGACAGGCTTGTGCTAAGATATGGCAAGTGCTGCATCTTACCGTATCCAACTGATGCTGATGCTGAGATCATCATGGACTATTTTCTTTTTCAGCAACATGAATTACTAGGTCAACAACATGTCGAGCAGGTGGTATGTTGTACTTTTATGAACAGTTTACGTGACCTGCAAATTATCAAAAAGGAGTAGTGGTCCAATAAAAACTCTAAAGAGAAAACTGTCCCAGTAGTTTGTTTGTGAAAAACAAAACACACCATGACTGTTTCAGTCCATAGTGACCCTGCTGGTGAGTTTGATGAATGACCCTCTTTTACTCTCAGTTAATTGCTCTACAATTGAAATTTTAAACCGGTGAACAGCAGGGACAGTCGTATCCCTGTTGTGGCACAAATCAAACTATTCTGTGGGCTATTGACGCACTTTGACTGCATGTGGGCAATGTTTACCGAGCAAAACTTGCCAAAGTGAAACATTTCCTATGTCCTTGAACCCTTTTCTATTTCCTTACTTAAACATATTGAACTTGAATTTGAATTCTAAAAGTCTAAAATCTCACCTTTATGTGTCTTGTCCAGGTGTGTTTACAAGCACAGTACAACAATTCAAGATGGCAGCTTGAATTATCTGCCAGCGAAAATAACACAGTTTGAGCACAGTCACTGGTGGACTAAAGGGGCAGCAACGAGCACACTCTCCAGCATTGAGGACAGGTAATAGGCAAAGAAGAAAAGCTGCAATAAGGAACCGTTGCACTGCGCTTGTAAACAGACCTGAACCAGTCACATGAAGGTGAGATTTAAGACGTTCCTGCAAATATTTCCCTTAAGCCAGGCAACAGAAAAGGGTTCAAGGAAAGGAAATGTTTTCACTTCAGCAAATTTCACTTGGGAAACCTTGCCCACATGCAGTCAAAATGCCACAACAGTCCCTAGAGTCGCAGACTCTAAATTTAAAGGCTCCTAACTAGTGCCACATGCTGTGGTTGGTGCTAGTCTCAAATGGGGCTAAGACAGTCTACTAAGGTTCAACGTGCAATGTGCATAGTGCAGTCCATAAGTATTGTCCAACATCAAAATATGCTTTCCAAATTCAGTTCTTGTTGTATTGGTAACTTTATTTAACTTACAGCCATGAGCTCTATATTTGGGTAGTCATTAACTAGGCTGGAATTAAGTGTTTATGCTGGGAAGTGTTCCATAATGACAAAACACAAACCATTACCAAAACATGAAACGGTGGCAAGAGAAATGGTATAAGACAAAGAGACGATACGGATCATGTGATAGGAAATAATCTCCGCTGAAATACTAGAAAGAGTGGGGGAAAGTATTAAAAATAAGCTTGTCCTTTCCATAAATGACCTACCAGTAAACAACAATTTCTAACCCTAAAAGAAAGAATAAAACGGAATAGAAAAGAGACATAATGAGACAGTATGGGGGCACAGTAATGATAGGCTACAGTAGCTATATCTGCTGGGTGTAGGCCTGCAGAGAGGACACTGGTTAGGCGGAGTGTACTCTTCTGTGGCCTGGCTCTCTGACGGCCAACAAAGTGAGTAGTTTGGGGCGGGGCCAGTGGGGCCTAGCGCGAAGCAATGAGCTGCACTATGGCAGGTAGGGGATACAAATAACACACATACAGCATAAACACAGAGGGAGGGTATCAGACCGTGTAGGAGCCCAGCGTGAGAGGTAGATCAGCAGCGATATAGAGAGAAAACTAGATGGTGGAGAAGAGATGGTGAGGAAATTGGCTGGAGGGCGTGAAGGGATGGGAGAGAGGGGATGCAGGGTAGGCAGCAACGGTAAATAGAACAGAGCTGAAGATGCAGAGATGCAATGGGACGAAATGGGTGGATGGAATGATAAAGAGGATAACTAGGGTCTAAAGAGGGAGAGCTGAAAGGATAAAAGTAGAGATACAAGGTCAGTGAGAGGATGTAAAAGGAATAGATAACAAGACATGCAGTGATGCAAGAAAATGATCACATGCTCTCAGGGGAAAGTGTAGTGTTACGTGGTGGAGAAGTACAACAAAATACATATCTACCTGGGCAAACAACATAACCATAGCTACATGTGATCAAAGCTCTGATCAGGAGTCGTGTGGCCACAGAACATCTGAAGTGTATCTCCCACATCTCAATGACAGTGGATAGCCATAAATTACACACACACACACGCACGCACACACGTACACGTTTGCTTAAACCTGCAATACGGAACTTCCCAGTCTTGTGTGATTCGTCTCCGTCTTACAGCAGAAATTTTAAAGTCACTTTAAAAGTACACATCCAGGTCATGCAGGAGAATGCCTTTCAGTCTTTATTTGCAAAGAAAAAACGTAGGAGGAAAAAAAACTTTGAGAAAGTCATGGAATCATCAGATGTTGTAATTAGTCACACTATAATTTGAATTACATAATTCCAGTAGGAATTGTGAGTTGTGGTTGATGTAAAACACATCACTAATGGTCAACCTTGGACCAGCACAGGAATGTCGCCACAAACACCAGCTTTCCAATGACTGCAGTAATGAAAAATGCATTACTGTGTGTGTGTGTGTGTGTGTGTGTGTGTGTGTGTGTGTTTAAGGCTTAATAATCATTGTATGAACTGATCTGACATTAGATAGAACATAAACATTTATTCATATGTAAAAGTTCTGTACTGTGGCTTTAATAATGTACGCACAAGCACATCCTCAGTCAATATATTACTTCACACATAATTTATTCAGTGACCTCAGTTGACATCCTTCAGTGTTCATTGCAACACACACGCACGCACACGCACACGCACACGCACACACACGCACACGCACACACACACACACACACACACACACACTGTGCAATCAAATCGAATCACATGTGCACATGCCCAGCTATCCATTCATCCCTGCCGCTCGCTCCATCTTGCATCTCTTTTAGCTGATGATAGCCATGGTTGACCAACTGGCTTGACCATTGTATCATTCGTCCCCCAGGTTGTGATTGGGCTGTTTACGAGATGGAGGGGCGACCTCATCCTCCCTCCACCTCCCTCCGTCTTTACGGCCCTGTAGGTAACTGACCTTTAAGAAAGTGTCTGGTGAAATGAAAGAGGGAGAGGAAGAGGGGGAGGCTCAGGAGATGTACGCACCCCCCAGGGAGGTGGACAGACTCACAGACAAGGGAAATAGTGGCACTTGAAAGCAAATGGGAAGCAGGATGGAAATAGAGGCACATCAGCAACTGTTGCCTGCAGGGTAGAGAGAAGTTGTTTGGTGTGCACCACTGAGGTGGAAATGTGTGGATGGTCTAGCATGGTGGGTGGGCAATGCTTTGGTGGAAAGGGAAAAAGAAGAGATGCATTTAATGGCAGTGAAGGTTCACTGTAATTCCTTGACAGCACTGTATATCCTGTGTCATTAAAACCTATTGTGTTCAAGAGCTGAAAATAAAGTAACCAGTGTGGAAAAATAGACATGCCTCTTTGCTAGTTTTATGTTCCTGTATTAGTAAGAAAAAGGTGTGATATACAACTTTGTCAATGTGTTTCTTTAATATCAAACTGTACTTTGAAGGTAAATAGGGTATTGGCAGGGACATTAAAATACAATACATATGAACGTACATGTGACGCAATACAATTTGTATCACAATACACTGCAATACTCTTGCAGTATATTATATAATATTGACTGAAAATGTATAAATAGATCTCTAAGGACAATCTGCTGCATAACACATGGGAAGACTAATAAAATATACAGTATATTATAATAAACTAGGTGACATTATGACTCAAAACAATTCAAATTCCCACTCCAATTTCTTAAAACAGAATCAGCACAATGCACTTACTTAACGCAGTGCTCTAAAATGTAGATGTCATAACATCATATGAAAATGAATTACATAAATAATACATACTGGTACAGTATTGTAAGAAATAGTGTGGCAATACTCGATACTCGGCTGTACTTTTTTTTTTTTTTTTTTTTTTTTTTTTTTTTTTTTTTTTTTTTGCGCAGCTCTAATTGTAAATCACTGGTTATGGATGCATTTAATGAAAAGTCACTCAATGGTGCCTCTGTGTGTTTGCGTGATGTTTGTATGTGGCTATAATGTATTATCTCCGGAGCAGGGCATACACTGTTATTGAATAGATGAAGGGAATATGGGCTACACCCAGTGCAGATTAATCAGGTGCATGCCCAGCTACATCTTGCCTGCTCTTTATTACAAGCATAATCTGTTTTGCTACACACATAATTCAAAGTTGCATTCTGCTGCTCACAGGATCCCTTTTAATTGAAAACTCCATCATATATGCTGCTGACAAACATCCTTATCACGCCGAAGTTTATAATGCATCTGCAAGCTAAATGCAGGAGCTTAACAGAGGACTGCATGACCTTTCATCAAAGGGAAATAATCCTGAATTATAACAACAAAGCCATACAAGGAGGGATGGCCTGCTAAATATGGAAAAGAGGTGCAATGATGAAAATGAGTCAAAAAGTCAAATGTACGTGTGTTTTCTATTAAACCCACTGCATTACACCTTTCAGTGAAGTAGTGCTTGTGTGAAGAGTGGTTTAATTTGGAAATGAGGTAATGTACTCTCCCAAGCTTGTACAGCAATTCACGGCTGTGCCTGAGCCCTCAGCGGCAAGGAAATCCACTATGCAGTGCTTTTAAAGACCTGATTAACACCGCTTGGCCCCCACACAAACTATACTGCGGACACACACACACACACACATAATGCAAATAAGAAATAATCCTTTACAATGAAGGCTGGGCACAAACAGCAACAATTGTACTGGGTAATAGAGTGTGCAAGGTGACAGCTGAAGGAGCACTCTGAAAATACGTAAACATGCATGCAGATACACGGGCACAGAGAAATATACATACACACATTCACACAAGCATTCTGCTTTTACTTGCTCTCTCTCTTTCATGTTGTCACACACTGTAAAGTACATCTCAAACTCTCTCTCTCTCTCTCTCTCTGTCTCTGTCACTAAAGCACACACACACATACACACATGCGCAGGTACGTAATGACACAAATGATGACAGTGGGGTTGGAATGAGGGGAGCTTTTAACTGTCATGAGGAAATTCAGAGTTGTCATTATTAAATTCTCATTTCAGAGCTGTCTGTTTCCATTACCAGCACCACCTTTAGTCTCCAAAGGGGTTATTGATTTAGGTCCTAATCTACAAATAAATATATTGTCTGAATTTATTTTTTTCTTGCTGGCAGCAATGTTAAAAGAAGGGCACCGCTCATCTGGCTGATGGATGTGAGAGAAAGTAGCCCAGGGCCTAAGGGTGGGCTACAGGAGAAATGTACCTTATACACACAAACACACACACGCATAAACATCCCCTCCAGATGGGTCCCCCCTTACAAGCAGTGTGTAGGATCCAATTATGTATTTGTGAGTGTGTGTGTGTGTGTGGTGGGGAGTGGGGACAATGTGAATTTTCACATTTTAAAGGGCCTTTTACAGTTTTTTACAATTGCTTTGGCCCAATTTTCACATCAGAGTTTCAGCGTTTGAGTGTGCAAAACACTTAATGCCAAGAAAAAAACAACAAAAAAAGTGTTGCTAAATTCTTATCTTACATAAAATTCTTATCACACTTCTGCCTTGTACAATATCTATCTATCTATCTATCTATCTATCTATCTATCGATCTATCGTTATATCATTCTATCTATCGTTCTATTGTTCTAACGTTCTATCATTCTATCATTCCATCGTTCTATCTATCTATCTATCTATCTATCTATCTATCTATCTATCTATTTATCTATCTTAAGGTCAGTCTGTCTATGTAGCAATACTTTCAACACAATTTCAAATACAACTGAGGTTGATAACCTTTTCCTCATTACTATTAGGATAATCTAGCTATTAGGAAATACCAATATATATTCTGTTTTGATGCAACTTGTTTCTCAGTTGTCACTTATCACTTGACCTCTATATTATAGTCTATTAGAAAATGATCGTTTTTAATAACATGGCTGCTGCCATGATTTGATAATGAACATTATAATTTTTAAATACACCAATGACTAAAATTCAACAAGGAACAAATCAAATGTTCTGTTACAATCAACTATTTCCTACTACCTCATTTCACAGTTGTTTTTATTTTGCAAACTGTATGTGGTTTTAAGCCAAAATTAACAATACAGAATTTTCCAGCAGGAATTTTAAACATGACTGAGTCCAACCAGTCACAGAAAATGGCTATGAGTCTTATAATTATTTTCACTGAACAATAATTGAATGATAAAGAGCAGCTGCAGTGACCAATTTGAGCCCTTTCACTTCGCCCCTTTTAGCCAGGAGCCAGCAAGCACACAGAGGTCAAACGCAAGCAAAGGTCCCTGTGGGAGCTCTTTTGCCCT
>OMKZ01050745.1:0-15743 GCA_900302535.1 Neoniphon sammara | reverse complement strand
AATTTTTTGTAGTCTTGCTTCATTTTTTCACCCTATTTGGCTATGCACCTGAAACCCAGCTCTCCCAAACACAGTTAAATTTTAAATAAATTAAGTTTTTCATGTTCAACAGCGGAGTAGAGCTCTCGCCGAATACTGTAAAACTTCACTTAAAGAGCAATGTGCAGGTTAAATTTTTAATCAAATTTCATAGCCTGTGCTACCAGAAACATTAAATGAGAATAAAAATCTATATTTCTATTTCTATTTCTATATGTTTTGGGGTCGTACTAGGTCATACTGAGAGGCCCAAACGGCTCCAGCAACCAAAACCCCCCAAAAGCAGGGTTTTTTATATCTCCGCTGGTGACGTCACATAAGGGACTTCTGTCGAATTCAGCGCAGTAGTAGGTTGGTATTTGGTACAGCTAAATGCATGTTTTGTGTCATATTTTGTCCTTTTCTGGATGTGGACATTTTAATAATGCTTATTTTTCAAAACATAGTTTTGAAGGTATAAACACCTCGAATTACGTACGTGTGGCAGCTGAGCAGTGCGGTCAGTGCAGGATAATTCAACCAAACAACCCCTCTGCCCCTGCACTCTCTCCAGAACAAGGGGGATGCAATTTAGTCATTTTGCTAACAAATCACGTACTGCTTATATACATGACACGAGCCTATGGCTTTTTAGATCGCTAGTTATTAGCGTACTCAATGCTAGCAGTGATTGCTATCAAGATTATATCATCTTTAGACATATGTTTAAAACGTGGATGAGCATCAGTACTCTTCTGTCAATATTACACACTCCTGTGTTCATTTTAGGCACTAACTTATTAATAAGACAATGCTAACTAGTAAAAATGTGGTTAGAGAAGTAGGTAACATTATTATTCCCTCACCAAGATCTCTGTCCAACTCACCACTGATCTCCTCACACCACAACTCAGTTTGTCTCTGTGCTCCATCATTTCTTCTCCTTGCTTGTCCCAGGTCATTTGGACGCCTGGGAGGCTCAAAATTGTATGGCTGTGGTCCATCATATCATGTATTAATAAGGTTTTCCTCATCAATTTCAAAGTTGTCACTCATCTCTGTTTTCCATTGTTCACTGTACACTTTACATCTGTCTCCCTTATGTGACGTCACGTTCCAATTTGTCTTTTTCAGGCAGGGGGAGTGACTGGATTTAAAAAATGGGTGTAGACTGAAATTTACATTAATATTAAAAATTGTGCCTGTTAAATCACATTACTATATATTTTTCTTGCACATTAATTAATACAGGGTGTTAACCTAAAAGTTGCTCTTTAAAAGCAGAGTCAAACAGTCAATCAAACCAAAACAGCTGCGATGTGTCACGGTATTTATTAACTCTTTTTAACCCTCCACTTGTTGACGGATTACATTACCATTGGACGCTTTTAACACATGAGTGTTTTTCTCCAGCCAAAGACAAACTTTGCTAAGCTCTATGTCTGCAGGGCAATAGTTAAGATAAACCACCATTGAGAATTGTCAGCAGTGAAAGGGAAGAGTAGGGGAAGCAGTGGTAGAAGCTTGAGGTTAGAGCAGATTTTGGCAACCAACTTTGGAAAGGAGGAGGAAAGGACTGAAAACAGCAACGTGTGTAACTTGGTATCAATTTATATCATTATGTCTTGAAAAGTATCCAGAAGTTAATAGGTTCTGAAATTGCATAGTGTAGGTTTAACTGTCTATTGCTAAACAAGGTATTGAGATTGAGGGCATTTACTAGCCTCTTGTCTGTGCAGTGTAAAAAACTGTATTAATAAGTTATGAGCTAGAGTAGGTCATATGTTTATGCTAGCTATAAACAGTTTAACAAAGTAAAGGTCAAGGCTGCACTTTGTATCATTTCCACTAATGAGTTATTTGGCTCTCAGCTGCTAACTTCGCTGCTGTTCCACTCAGCCATACAGATGCTCTCCAGCTTTTTTTTACATTCACTCTTCCCTTAAGTGCTTCTCACCAATGAGAGGAGGTACTAGCCTGCAAATTACCCTCATTTCCTACAGTCTTCCCCTGGAGGAACATCATGCTTTGGAGCAACCAAATATCATCTTCAATCCTTGCTTTTCTTGGTATTATTCTTGATGGATTGCAAAAAAAACAAAAAACAAACAAACACATAAAAAAAAACAACTTAGGTTCATTGGTTTGGTATTGTTCATCTAACTCACATAGCGGCCATTTGTAAAAATATCTACACCAAAGATCCGGATCAAAGACTTCAGCTAGCAGTCATCTATGTCAGATTTATCTCCATAGCAAATAACATAGGCTAATGCTAGCAGTCAGCCATGTTAAATTTATCTCCAAACCAGCTCAGTCATCATATATTAGTTGGAGTTGATAGCCGGTTTTAACAGGAGGAATTATTAGATTACACAGAATGAACATTTTTTTTTCTAAAAAACATTAAAGATATGAAGCATAATTCTAGAATATTACTAATATTTAGCTGTTTTCCTCTCTTCACTATATCCAAGTATTATTTTGGTTTAGATATTTTTCTGGAAAGGTTGAGTTTGCCTCTGTTTCAGTCTGCTTCTGGGTAGGGTTTCCCATCCCAAGGATAACTTCGGTCAGCTTGTGACTCACATGGTCAGTAACAAAGATTGGTGTAGATTGTAAACAATTTTCTTTACACTGGTTGGGTTTCCATCTGCTTACCATTTTCTATGTAAGGGCCCTGAGTATATTAAATATGGCCATCATATGAATAAAGTGAATGGGCTGCCATTCTCACAATACCATATTACACAGATCTGTAGCATGAGAAATAGGCTTGGCTTGCCTTGTATTCCTTAACAGGCTATTTAAATGCAGTATTCATTGTGGCATTTTCTATACCCTCTCTGTCAATGTGTTAAACAATCTGAACACATTCAGGCTATGTGCAGGCAGACAGCGGCTCTGCTGTCAGATGCCACTCTGTGCCTGTGATAACTGTTCACCATTTTCAAAATAAATTAATTAATTAAAACATCATCACTTTCCACTTTTCATCCAACTCACTGGCTGAATGCCAAGACTGCCAATATGGTAAACGGCAGGCATTTAGTGTGGGTCTGTTGTGCTTGTGGCAGAACAAGTAAGGATTACCAGTGAGCCAGTTCTAGTCTTTGTGCATTTTGTTTTTGTATTATGCATTTGTGGTGTTATGTGGTTGAGCAGCCCCAGACTGCAGACAGGTTTGAGGATAAAGTGTTCCTGGTCTACAATTTGTTTCTAACATGTTGTGTTGTGAGCAATAGGATCTATGGAAGATGGAGAAAATACAGAAACAAAATGCAAATGACAGTGAACACCTTTTTATGTATAGATGCCACATGTTTCTGAGAACAATGTCTGTATTCAGTCAAGCATTTTATGAGGATGTGTGAAGAAACACTAGACGATTTTTTTTTTTTTTTTACCTGCAATTAAAGTTCCTGTCCAGATGTGCCGGTACAGTTATCCTCAAAGAAAACAGCTGTGTAAATGCATGTGCTTCTACATACATACTTGTCTAAATGTGTGTGATTGGTTTTCATGGGTGTGTGTGTGTGCTTGTACGTGTGTTAACCCTCCAGGCAATTGCTAAGAAACAGGAGCTTTCTCTTACCAATAGCAGTTCCTTGAGGTCAGAACAAACCTGTCATCTGCTATAAATACCTGCCTGATTCTGCCCATGTTCCCTTCATAGAAGCCAATCTTGAAGCATTCAGCCTTGGTAGAATTCTACTGGGAAAAGGCCTTCTGTACTGCCGAGCCAGCATTAATAGTGATGGCTCTAATTTACACCCAGGAGAACCTCGAACCTTCAGATCTGCTCTAAACACCTCAGGGTTGAGTTAGTGATGGGTTTGCTAGTGAAGACCAAGCTGGGATGTTTGTTTCTCTCTTCCTCCACCTCCAGGATGTCTCTTTATTCCTCTATCCTTCTCCCACCCCCTCAGCTGATGGTGTTGGCAGTCAGCCCTGGCTGATTTAGTCTAGCTTTGTCTCATCTTCCACATCATGGCTGCTATAAAGCTGGCTATATAGTCACATGGTAATCTCAAAGATATGTTTCTGAACAAGTTTTGGCCATTGAACATAGAACAGTAGATCAGTGATGGAACCAAATGGAAAAAAAATAGGTGCCTGTTTCTGGTAGATGATGACAAATTGAATGTTCAAACTGTAATGATCTATTCATATCCAAAATGGGAGCACAGGAAGGTCTGACAAATTGCAGCACAACATTTGGAGTGGCATGCCTTGAATTCCAGCAGGTGGCAGTCTTACAGAGTGAAAGGGAAGCTGCAGTCTATGGGCCCTATTTTCGTACAGCCGCAGTGCGCAAAGCACGGCCAGTCACTGGCGTAGTGGAATTTTTGGTGAGACAGTAGTGGGTGCGTTCTTATCATTCCTGTGGTGCACTGGAATTTTGGTGCCATGGAGGACCGTGATTTGCACCTGCCAGTGCCTGCCTGCTCGGACCAGGTCAATGGAACGGTGCGCCTGGGTGTGTGTTGTTTTCGTCACATAAGTTGGTGTAGCCGCGTCCAACTACACATCCAAGAAATCACAGAATCCTGGTTTATGAATCACTCATGATGGAAGAATATTTCACTACATTGTTTATGTAATGTTGATACATGTGGCGATGGTCAAAGGATCATATTGACAAAACTGCTGTGCATCATGGTGCATGGAGAATAATGAAATCATACCAATTAACATTCATCCCTACTAAAGTTGGTTATCTGCACTGTGTTCAAGGGCAAATATATTCGATTTGGAGAGTGCTGGAGACACACGAGGATGAAATTTGGAATTTGTCATTGTATTTCCTGCAATTCTACAAAATCAAATACTTTCTTGAACACAATCAATGTAAATAGCCTAATCTAGAATATAACTGGAAAAACGATCATAATGGCGTTTTAGTCTCTGAAATCTCTGAAATTAATTTATTACGCTAATATTTATTTATAGAAAAAAGTAACAAGAAAGTGGCAGAAATGGTCTCTCTGACTTGCTTACTCGTGCGATCAGTTCTCACCAAAATGACTGTTGTGAGGTGCGTACTCTCCTTAAAGGGAAGGTTAAGAGTATATCTGATTGGTTAAGTCAATCGCAGCCCCTAACACACCCATCTCATCTCAATCCCTTCCCATACCAATGCACACTGGGCACAGGGCATTTCACCGCGTTTTGCGCGGTACGCCAAGGCACACAAAAATAGGGCCCTATGTGTTGAATCAGCATGGTTTTTCACCTAAAAATGGAAGGAACTAGCAAGGCAAGCATCATAAACAGCTAATTACAATACCAAATCACATTAGTAGCCATGTGTAAGCATTTTGGATTGTACACTTAAAATGATAAAATTATCACCGACTTTGTACAAAGCAACTGGTGTACACTGCTGTGCCAACTAGGGCTGGGTATTGCCAACAACTTGACCTGGAGAGTAACATAATATCAGTCTGAAGATTGTAAATGGCTCTTGCTTTGAAATATTGATCTGCATATTGGAAGGCTTGTCATTGAGCAACAGAAGGGGCTACAGACATGGGACCAACTATTATAGGCGGTGGGCCAACAGGAGATTTCGTGTATTTAAACAATCCCCATCGAGGGAAGACCCAACTTTTTGTTAACAACTTCAACAGTTTTCAAATAAAAATTGTTGCCACTGATAATTCTTGCACATTTTTTGTACACGGTGTAGAGTGATAAAAATCCTGTCTAGTAATTGAGCAGGCTAGCTGGATTCATATTCAGTCACTCAACACATCAAAATGGCCTCTAACAGTGTAAATATATAAGTTAACTTTGGTTGGGATATATATATTTTGTTGCCCTGTAGCATCTGCCAGAATTTTGCCTCACAACCTTAGAGAACAGAGGGTGTGGGGTTTCTTCTGTGATCCACAGAGCTTTCTTCCTCACCTTCTGTTCGAAGACAAGCCCCAGCTGGTCTCTGTGGTCTATTTTATTTTTGGTTGTCTGCATAGATTCTTGAAAAGTTTGACTGGTAAACAGAAATTACTTTTTGTTACTTACTACTACAGTAAAGTCACCACTGATGTAATGAACAGGTAGAATTAAACAGGGCTCCAAGGTTCTGCTGGACCATACCTATTGTAGCTTCAAAATATTCTACATTTCTCAAATCCATTTCAGTTGTTCCTCAACCTTTGTTATATGGAGCAGACAATGCAATTTTTGAAAAGATAGTTGCGGGGGGAATTGCATAGCGTTTATCAAGGACATGGATATATTTTTGGAAAATCTCATTTATTGATGGGAGCCATGTCTTGTAACAAGTGAAAGGTACTGACATCTGTAATCTCCTTGTGCCTTTGGGAACGTGACGTACAGGGATACATTCACTATGGAAAAAATGTGGTGTTGTCCTGGTGCCACCACCATTAGAAAACACTGTTTGAACATCTGAATTTTTATTTTCTCTGAACCCCCCTGCCCCCTTACAGACATTTATGTCGATCAGTGCAATCACTTTGAATGACTGTGACCAGCATAAAGAAATCCATTAAGATGAAATGAATCATATAATAACATATAATAAGCCTAGTTGATATAGATCACCTTTAATCAACTATAGAGTGGACAGGTGGCTAACATGGAGAAAATCTCTTGTACAACCACTACCATGTCACTAGCCAGCTCTATGGCTGCAGGCAGCTCTACATTACTAAGCAGCCGCCCACACTCGACTAAAATAAGAACATGATGTTGTGCACCCTCTAAAGACCTCATAACATGGAGTGCTTGATGTCTGTCTGCAGGTTGTGGATTAGTCTGAAAATATTTTAAATTTCATTACCTGTGTTGCGTGGCCCTAAAGTTTCTGAAAATTGTTAAATATGGCCTAATTCAGTTATGGAAGCTTTACAAATTTTGTGGTTTGTTGCCTTTATGATGGAGACCTTTACAATAGGACAGTTCCTTTATTACTAAATTATTAATTATTTGATTTTCATAGTCATTTAAGTAGTGAAATTGATTTTATAGTTTTATAGTATAGTTTACAGTCTTGAAAAGCCTAGGATCTACCTTGATGAAACTTGTAGACAGCTTGGTTTTGAATAGGGGCATGGTGTATTTATTTGCCAAATAAACCAGTTTTCTAAATGTCAGTGCAGAGCTAAAAACAGAGTAATGGTCAGACCCAGTGTGGCCTTGTTATAGCCTTCTGTAAGCAACCACAGCTTCATTTCATGATCATCAGTATACTGTACACTTTGCAATTTCATCTGCCATTAGTTTGGGTTTGATAAGCTAAAACCACTTGTACAAGTGTGTGTTTATGTGTGTGTTTGTGTGTGTGTGTTACTCACAAATACACACAACACGTGTGTTGATATCTGTATGAGCTCTCACTCAAAGGAGGACCACCCCTGACAGATTTGTAAACTGGCATACTCCAAACCAACCCAGGCATCAGCATCCTGCACCTCAGCAGGAGTGTGTGGTGTTTGTGGGCTATTTGTGGGGACACATGTAATTACTGGTGTGTGTGTGTGTGTGTGTGTGTGTGTGTGTGTGTGTGTGTGTGTGTGTGTGTGTGTGTGTAGCCAGTGGCTGGTTTGTCTGTCTTACTCTGTGAGAGTCAAAGGCCATAAATAAATCAGGTCTGCAGGGTGTTTTCTGACTGCTGTTAGAACACTAACTAGACAGAATTCAGTCGGACTCCATAGCTGCTAGCATGCTAATCTGCCGACTTCCATTCATATTCATTCTGGATTGGACTGCGTGTGTTAGAGAGAGAGAGAGAGAGAGAGAGAGAGAGAGAGAGAGATCTCAAGATTAGCATAAGAGGCATAAGAAATATGTGCTTGCTCAAATAGTTGTGTGCATGTATGTTTGTTGCTCTGTATATATGAGTAAGTCTGACTGTTTAGAGAGTCTCCAGTGTCTAAATTGGTCTCCATATTGCTTGGTGTTTGTGTGGTGTCTGACAGCAAAACTACAGACTCCCAACATGCATTATTCATGACATTAGATAACACAAAGATGCAAATTGAGCCACAGAGCAACAAATCCTCTATCAATTCCACCTAAGACTCAACACCTTTCTCTGTTCCACAATATTGGCCCTGCTGGGTTTCAAGCCCAAATCCAATCACATCAAAGAGTACTGCCAGGAGTTGAGTGTTCCCCTCCTCATTGTAATAGAGTCAAAGCTACACTAGATGGATGAGTACACCCTCTCTTTGGAGAAACTGCAGCTTATTGCCAGGTTATTTTCAGCTTTGACTGCTTTTCAGCTAGAGGACCCTGGCTCCAGCTCCAACCCTGCTGAAGTATCTCTGAGCATTACAATCTAAATCTAATCTAAATGGATGCTGGTGGTGTTTTACTGTTTTATAAATCTGTTTCTCCCGTTGTTCTTCCACAGTTGGTCGTTGAATAGGCACACTTTTGTATTTTGAATTGTTTTTCACGAAACGACTTCAAATGACTGTGAGCCAGCTGATTGCTCCTAAATGTCCCATACCCACACAAATGGCACTGCAGGCAGGCCAAACCAAATGCATAAACATCAACCCAGGATCTGTTGGTTGGTTAAATGTTGTCATCGGTAGCTGCTGTGGTTTTCTTCACTGTTACATTTGTCCTGCATCCCATCCTCAGCACAAGCATCTAATTCACCAAGCACCAGGTTACGACTGATCTCTAACTTCATAACATGGGAAACAAACGTCCCTGCTATTATACCGAATAAGGAGGGGAGGGAGGGAATGAGGCAGAAAATAGATGAACATGAACATGGAGGAATTAATAGTCTTTCTGGCAATCAGAAAATGTGCAGGCATTGCATTTCAATGTTGATAGACCATAACTAATAATAATCAAAACAATCATAATCAAATGCAACGAGTCATACAAGCATATTTGAGCACTTAAAATGATCAAATTCATTAAGACATCTGCGTAAAGATTTTAATTGATGGCCAATTTTAATCATTGTGGAGATAGTTGGAGTAATGAGAAAGAATTAGCCAGCACACAGGTATGTCTGGTTAAATGAAGTTCTTATAACACACTTCTGTAAAATGTAATGTAAAATTATAGGTCTAAATTTCAGTGTTTCCCCTGGAACTTTTCCTTGTAGCGACAGCATGTTCAGAGGGAGTGTATTTTCAGCAGCAGCAACACTCCTGATTCAGAAATACTGAAGAAACACTACAGATGGCAGTGTGTCTTTGTGCTTCAGTGCTCTCTGTGGCTATGTGCTGGTATTTTCTGGTTAAATTAATTTCTTAAAATGTACTTCTGTGAAATGTAATGTAAACTTAAATAATAATTAAATAAACAATTTAACTCAGAAACGTATGAAAGAACCAAACATCACCTGAAAATAAATAAATACTAAATACTAATACTATCATCTTTGTACTGTCAGAGGGGATCCACAGGAACTACAGTATCTCATGCAGCATTAAACTTTCATAGAAGATTTTAAAGGAATACTCCAACATTTTG
Source organism: Neoniphon sammara (assembly GCA_900302535.1). Taxonomy (NCBI): domain Eukaryota; kingdom Metazoa; phylum Chordata; class Actinopteri; order Holocentriformes; family Holocentridae; genus Neoniphon; species Neoniphon sammara. The sequence continues at coordinate 6,251 of OMKZ01050745.1, read as the reverse complement.
GGAAAAATACCCTTTTTCCAACTTACCCAGAGTGAGACAAGATGTTTGATGTCGTTTTCACCTCTGTGCGTCCACTGCTTGTGTTCTGATGGGTAGCATTTCATATTAGCTTAGCATAAAGACAGGAGTCATTAGCGGAGCTCCGTCATAGTGAAAAAAAAATATTACGGCAACTCCAGCTGTCTCATTTACACAATATATCATGTTTATATGAAATACACATTTCATATGATTTTTTTTTTATTTAAGTCGAGTAATTTTAGGAGAAATTAGATGGTAGGAATTATAGATGTTAGGAACTATAAACATCCAGTAAATTCAGCATGTTGCAGCAGCTGCTTGAATTGAAACAAAGCTTTGGCTAGATTTGATTTTTTGCATTTCTCTCTTACTTCAAACAGAGGGTAATTGACTGTTTTCCCACTGATAGAACACTTGCTGATGGTGATGGAACACTTGTGTGACTAGATACTTATGCCATTTTCACAGGCATTTCTCTAGCTTCACTTTCCATCTAACAGACACTGGGTCAGCTCTGTCCTAGAATCAGATGGAGGACAGACAAGATCAGCCAGCCTCGCCTGTTTTGATATCCATGCTTCAGCCCAGTGGATGAATTATTAAGAAGCACATTGTTTTTCACATTGCTTTGCCTCAGGAAAAAACCTTGAGGCCCATTGGGGAAAGCAGTACAGCCCATTTCTCTAGTTGAATGTCTAATCTGTCAAACAAAATTAGCAGGAATGCATATGTGGTCAATGAAGTCAGCTTGGACTCTCTCTCTCTCTCTCTCTCCCTCTCTCTCTCTCTCACACACACACACACACACACACACACACACACACACACACAGAGAGAGAGAGAGAGAGAGAGAGAGAGAATGTCTCAGTCGGACACAGGATGCTTCCTGCTTGGGTTATGAATGCTGGTGTCCATTCCCTCTTCTAATAGGATTCAATCCTTTTATGCCTTCCCTCCCTCTATCTGTACCAGTTGATTCCCAGAATTGCAGATTGCATTAAAGAATAATAATATGGGTGCCACTGACCAATCACATGAATGTATTATTTGTGTGTTATTAGTGCACTGCATTAGCATGTGAATTGGCCAGGGGCATTGAGATGCTGTTGCTATTGACAGCCAGATGTCGGGTTATTCTTCCAGTAGGCTGCGCCTACCAGTCTTAACAAGTACTGTCCACTAATGCTAACTGAGTATGTATTGGCCCCCAAGGACCCCAGCCTGCTGCACTTGGCTCATCATTTCGATACAGGAGGACTGTAAGTGCTACTGGAAACCAAATCTGCCGCTGCTAAATGTTCTACATCCGGCCTGGAAGAGCTTTATATTTAATTTCAGTTAAAATGCCCCCCTCCCCACTCTAAGAAATAGTCACAGTATTCCTTGTTTCAGAAGAATACAATACAAATACCACAGCAAACCGTGCAGTGACTACAGGTCAAAAATCTGCCACAAAACAGTTATAGTGTGGTACCACAGGAGATTAAATATACCATAAACTGGCATAAGGTCACTATGAATTCAGTATTGAGTAGAGCAAACAAACAATAAGTCCCACACCAATATTATAGTGATCTGTCATTAGAGTCAAAGCTAAGTATAAAATAATTTGCAATTGGAGAGTGCAGATAAACACTCTTTCTCTCTCTCTCTCTCTCTCTCTCTCTCTCTCTCTCTCACACACACACACACACACACACACACACACACACGTCAGTACAGCCCAGCATAGATGGATGTCCATCATTATTTAATACGTTTGCTGCCATTTTGGAATGTCAGCAGGAAGAATTTATTGCTAATTAGGTTGAAGCTGAACTTTTAACCTGCTATATTCACCGTGTGTGTATGTGTATATGTTTGTGTGTGTGTGTGTGTGTGTGTGTGTGTGTGTACACTTTCAAAATGTCAGTCATGTCCAGGAGGTGAGAATACGTAGCTGTATAAACCAATCCAGTGGTTGTTTATCCCTCTCTGTCCCTCTCTCTCTGTGTGTCTCTGTCTCTCGCATGTACGCATGCACACACACAAACACACACACACACACACACACACAAACACAGAGAGAAACCAACCTCAGACTTGCAGGCCTTTCCATTTGGACCAACTGTGACCAGGTTAGTGTTGAAGGTCTCACTCCACCAATCTGCTGCTGAGAGTTACAAAATATTATAGGGTGACTTTGATATTATTTCTTTAGAATATAGTATCCTATTCTCCTATTCTGTGAGTTTTCTGAGCAGGCATACTAAGTGCAGTTGATGTTTCTCTGAGGAGATGCATTGACATGATTTGAATTATTTTACTCCATATTTTACTTATTTTATTCACCATGATATATTAAATACAACCAGTTATGCTAATGAAGCCAACAATATGCAACACCAAGGTGACTTCACTGGCCACATATCATTCATTCCTAGCTAATTTTCTTTCTTTCAGTTTCCATAGTATACCCCGTGGAGAAGAATTTTTCCTTTTGAGAGCATTAATTTCTCCATTATTGCAGGTCAGAAATTTACAAGACAGATACTCCAAAGTCAGACTTCCTGTGAAAGCAGCATCACTGTCTGGCATCACTGTGGAAGTTAACAAAGAAAGGTGTATCAGAATAAATAATGAATAAAAGTTATTAGAAAACACAATTTGCAACCATTTTTGGATGAACAATCTTAAGACATATTTGACTGCTGTGAGTTTCCCGTTTTCAAAAAGAACTCTTACAGCAGACAAGAGGTGCTGCAGTGGGGACTGAGGTTAGTGCTTGGTGAATCTAACCTCACTAAAGCTAACCGTATGTTGCAGTTATAGGTGATGAGCATCAACAAGAGACAGAAAGACAAAACAAACAATAACAGCCGCCTCTCCACCCATGGTTGAATATTACTTTTACATGTTGCTTAGTGCTTCAGACACTGGTGAAGTCCCAGCAATCATAAACGCTCTCCCCTACATATAGATAATTTATTTTTAATCCCATCCAGCTGCTCCTTTCCTGATCACAGGCTCCATACTAGTCAGGCAGCAGGCATTGTTGGAAAAAACACATATCTGTAACAGACCCGGCTCACCCCTAGCATGTACCATTTAAAGAAGGTAGTCAGGTAAATTGTAGCGGAGTAAAAGCATAGCGTACATTTTATTTTCAAAATGTAGTGTAAAAGTGAAAGTAAACAGAGGGACACATACTCGAGTAAAGTACAAATTCCTAAAAAGACACTTAAGTACACTGACAAAGTATTTCTACTTTGTTACTTTACATCACTTCTTGTTTGAAACACACACAAAACAAATGGTGAAAATATTCCACATCAGTATGGCTATTAACTTTCAAAGTTCAAATCAGAGAGGTTCTGCTGTTTGACTATTTGAAGAGAGGTGGAAACATTTATATGTATATGTGGACTGGATTTCATCATAATATTTATTATGTTTAAGTACTTTTATTTTTAAAACACCTCTGATGTGGTAATACTCAGCATATACACGTACAGCAACACAACATGAGGGCTGCCTTGACTGTGTTTTTCAAAGTGGAGGACCACAGTTATGGAAACGTGGCTTGCTGGTGGTAAGCTCTGTCATAGTTTGTTTGAGTTCTTTAGGAAATCATGTCAGACTGATAAAACATTTCACACCTCAACAAACGCAGATTGAACATGTTCATTCAGTGACATAAACCTGAGTTGGTTGGCGTTTGTTGGGGCAGTGTAAAGTAGCCTTTATTTTATCGGCCCGCAAGTTTATGCTATGAAAAAATTGCTCATTGCATTAGTTTATTTAGACCAATTTCCATAACAATTTCAGTAGTAGAAAAAGAATTTTTTTTTTTTTTGAAGGTGGGGTGCTCTTTTGAATTTATGTTTCAAGGTCATTTCAAGCTGCTTAGTAGGCAGCTAGCTAGGAGAGGCCCTCACCAGATCTGCTGCTGTCTCATGGATCAAGTATCGTGCTCCACTTTCTCTGTCAGCAGTGGTTGGAGCCCAGCAGCTTAGTTATTAACAGAAGTTAATGTTCAAGTCTTTTTGACACTAGGTGTCGCGAGTCAGCTGTTGACTTGACTTCTTTCTCCATGTAACCTGCTTATAAGCTTACAACATACAGCAACAAAGGCTTCATTAAGTGCATTAGTTGCTTCCACCGAGTTGCACAGGGGTTATGTTTTCACCCAATAAACTTTTTAAAACTTTATTTAAACTCAACAGCCACTTACAACAGCAATTATTTCTCTGTCGGGAAGCTTGTCGTCAGTCCTGTTGTCAGCTTCATTGTCTTGGTCGATAAGGCTTTCCTTAGCGACCAACACATTTTAGGTTCCCACTGCTTGACATTCTGTCAACTGGACTGACTACAAGTGCTACACTGGAACTGAAAAATGGTTAAAAATGCTGGACACAAATTTGATTGGTTGTCACCTGGATTTTTTAATACATTGTTAGTTGGTTGGATGCCAAAATCCAACTGTCCTGAACTAGAGCATCCCAATTAAAAAAAAAAATAGAGCCCCAGGATGTTGGGACGTTGGCACGTCGGGACGTCCTGAGTTTCAAGCTGGGATGTTGCTTTTTCTTAGCACATCATTTTTATATTCAACTAAGAAATGTGGCTCACTTGACCTATTTTTCATCATAAATTTGAAGTATATTGGCATTACAAGGTTTTGTGGAAATGTGCAGTCACCCTGCATTATATATGTTTAAAATTTTAGGTGCGGTGTGCCATAAGGGTCAGTTTAGGTCTGTCTGTTTTCTGCTTACATGCTCCCCCATGGCCAGATCATTCATAAACACAGTATATATTTTCACTATATACGCTGATGATACCCAGTTGTATATACCCATAGCACCTGGACACTAGCAGTTTAATTTCTGTCAAGAGCTGACTCAGTGACATAAAGCCCTGGATGTGTCTTAATTTCCTACAACTAAATGATGATAAAGCTGAAATAATTGTATTTTGTCTCACCAGTATAATTCATAATGTTTTTGGTATTGGTATTCTGTCAGGTAATGTAAAGCCAATAGCTTGAAATCTTGGAGTATTATTTGACTCAGGCCTCAGTTTTGATGCTTAGGTGAAGAAGGTTAAGTCCTGCTTCCTTCAGCTGAAAAACATCTGTAAGATAAGGTCTTTTCTATCCCCCACCAATATGGAGAGAGTTATCCATGCTTTCATTTCACCCTATTTGGATTATTGCAGTTCCATCTATTCCTGTCTAAGCCAGAATGCAGCAGAATGTACAAAATGCAACAGCAAGGCTTCTGGCCCACTCATTAAAACAGGATCCATGCATCTCAATGTTTCACATCCTCAATTTTCTATATTACTGCACATGGCCACTTTTTCATCAATTAATGCAAACAGTTAAATCTGATCTCCCTTTTTATTTAGAAAGTGATTTTAAAAATCAGACTACAACACAGGGTTTACGATAGCCTTTTTTTTTTTTAACGGCCAAATGTTGTTATTCCAGCTACATGTTATAAATAGCCATATAATAGACCAAATTTACTGTAAACAGCAATAAAACACAAAAAACACAAATGGCCTAGCTATTGTTGAATAAAACATTAACATAAGTAAAGACATTAGCCTACATTAAATGTATTTCCAAGCCCGTCAAATTAAATACCTTGAAAGTAAATTAAATGAAGAAGAAGTTCAGTCTAAAAAATAAAATAATATGCAGGTCGGTCCCATAGACTGTAGGGTCGGTCCACATTCAATTGGTCTGTTTGTTATGTTGCCATTTATCTGCGGCGCGACTTCATTGAATAGAAGTGCTCCGCTGCCTGTGCAGAGTCGAAGCCATCCAAACCCCCTTGGCACAACTTGCAATTCTCCTTGTCAACCTTTCCTGAGTGTGGCAGGAAACACCTCTGCTCTGCAGAGGTGTTGCCGGAGCGCACCGGAGCATTGCTCTGCCACTTAAAATATAATATATACAAAGTAAATGTAATATTCCCAGTTTTTAAAATTTTTAACTACTTTAAGATCCAATCATCACTAATGAGTATGTCAAGTAGGGCTGCCCCCAAATAGTCGACCAAACATTAGTTGATGAGAAGAGTCTTTAATCAACCAAGTTTTGGTCGATTAAAGGAAGTATTATGATTATTATTATTATTATTGTTATTATTATTATTATTATTAGCATAAAATGTTTTGGGTATGTGCAGGTAATGAGGTGACTGTTCACCTTATTACCCGTTTCTCTGTGTGTCTCTCTA
>OMKZ01050744.1:0-10413 GCA_900302535.1 Neoniphon sammara | reverse complement strand
CTTTTTCCCTCCCCCTTCTCTCTCTCTCTCTTTGCCCCTTCTCTCTCTCTGTCTCTTTCCATCGACAATCAACCTGTCAATGGCTCCTGTTGTGTTGCCTCTGCCGGTGAAAGCAGCGCATGTGAGTGATGTGCTGTGTTTTCTCACCGCTCAAAGCTCTGTGTATGTAAGGGGTCTCTGTCTGTGTCTCGGAGGAATATGTCTCTTTGTCTGTCTCTTGCTTTTTCTCTCTCTCTCAAACTTTCTCTACACTCATCCTCTCTACATTCCACTCTATTTCATTTTTTTTTCTTTTTATCCTCATGTCTCTAGATGTTGTGTACCCAGAGTGAAAGTCTAAAGGAGGAGTGGCTTGGGGCATCTCTGTGTCCAGCTCCATCTCTCCTGTGAGTGCTTACCACTCAGAGGGGGAGCCTACACTCTCAGCCCTCTCTGCTCTCTCATCGGTCACAAACATCGGCCCAAATTGCAGGATTTGGCTTTAGAGGAGAGGGAGAGGGATGTCTGCACTCCTCTCCGCTGTGTTCAATGGCTCCTTTCTGAAACCCATTGCACTGAAAGACTTAGCATTATGCAGCGGCCCTCAGATCAGAGCTCTAATGAGCCAGTGGCCACGTTAGCTCCAGCGCTGATAGAGCCACTCACTGTGTCTCTGCCAGGGGGCAGCATTTTCCAGTCCAGTGGACCACCAAGTCTCCTACCGCCCTTTCCAGCCGAACCTGCCCACCCTCACCCCCACACCCTGTAACACTGGCTGAAACACCCATAAAAGAATTCCTCTCAAATATATGGTAGAGGATGTTCCCCTCCACTAAGATATAAAATATGGTTCTTCTATCTGGCAGCAGCAAAAAAAAAAAAAATGTAGAAACTAATAAGTGAAGTAAGTAAGAAAGAGTAATACATGTTAATCATCATACTTTTAACTGCAATTAAATACACAGCACCGTGTTGTGTTACCTGTGGATCACACAGCATGTTTAATTTTTGATTTTGACTCAGTTTCACTGCTAGCTACTCATCAGGATCTAAAATGCTCTTTTGAATATTGTATAATGTTAATGCATACTTGACAAAAGTGCCAGTTCATGCGTGCCCGCTTGCATGCAGTATGAATATGGCAATAAGACTTGATGAAGATAGTACGCAACACAGATGACACACTCTTTTTCAGTGAACAGCAGTCTTCCTAGTCATACAAGTTTGTGCGTCATAGCAGTGACGGTCGGTTCAGTGCATCACTGCCCTGCAGTTACAGACTTATCACCTTATCAACACAGACATGCACACAAACTGAAGAACAGTCGAACACACACAGAAACACTCAATCACACAAACACGTATGCACATGTGCATGTACGCGACACAATACAACAAGCATACACAAAAGCATTCAAAATACAGTCCAGGGCCTTTCAGATCTCTCTGAAAGGCCCTGGACTGTATTTTGAATGCCAGGGCCTTTCAGAGAGATCTGAAAGGCCCTTCACAGATGATCTTATCCTGGCCATGTCAGACTGTTTGTGGAAATATATTTAGAGTGTAGGTAAAGTGTAAGAAGAATATAAAGAAGAACATAAATCATAATATTAATGGATTAATAACTCGAGAGGGGAGTAGACGGGTTGAAGAACTCAGATGTAGCAAATATAACGACTGAGCAGAGCAACTTGTATTTTTAACCTCTTATAAATGTATGACAAGAATTGCCAGTCTTTTCACTGTGTGCATACATCCTCATTTCTGCTCCCTTGATGTGTCAGTGCCTGTTCCCCCTCCTCTCCCCCTCCAACAGCAATTCTCTAAAATGGGATCCAGGGACCCTTGGGGTCTTTCAGAATATTTTAGAAGTTGCCAAGTAAAATGAACAGCAGTATAAATTCATTGTAATTTAATTTGCAAGTTAGCTTAATTGAGAGTGCATTGATGGAACAGGATCACAATTTTCACTCTCCCCATGGTTATAGCACCATTTCTAGACAGTGAGCTATCTTCCTATGCAAAATCAAAGTGAAAGTATCAGATTTCTGTATTATACCATTGTCAGATGGTGCTTGATTCCTGTCAAAAAAAATGTTTGGAAATCATCATTCCAAATGCGCATTTACAGATAGGCATGCTCTTATTGAGGAATGTAAGGCGTGTATCACTTTTTGTTGACCTTTCTGTCTAGTTCCTATCAGAAATCCATGGAAATGTGCTGGCTTTATGTGACCATCAGTACAAATGTATTTAAACACAAAAAGTGTCCTGAATGCAACAGTCACAATATTTGCAGTTTGGTTAGGTAGTGGCTGCTATTTCTGGAATGAAACGTATCAAGCATTGATCAGTGTTTCTGCTAATCTGTGCTTTTTATATTGTGCACAAGAGAAATTGTCTAACTCAAAATGTGGCACTGCATGAGAAAAGAGCATCCCATCCTTGACAACAGAGATGCCATGTATTTGCCTTAATTGCCCAAACTGGGTGTTCAACAAGAATCCTGTTGTCTTTGGTAGGATTCTTCAACTTTGTGAACCAATGAATGAATAGATATTTGTGGCCCAATGAACTGATGGACCAACAGAACGAGATGGCGAGGCTATCCCACAGAACTGAAGAAGGAACCTCTGGTGAGTCCTATGACGCCTCCCACAAGAATCTACAACAAACAGTTCATAAGTTATGAAAGGGGGTGTGATTAAAGTATGGGGGCGGGGCAAAACGTCACCAATGAAAAATGAACTCTGCTTAGTCCAATGATGACTCCTAAAACAGATGGTTCATGAATTATGAAAGGGGCGTGGCTAAAGTATAGGGGGTGGGGCAAACCATCACCAATGAAAAAGGAACTCTCTGCTGAGTGCAATGATGCCTCCTACAAGAGTCTACGACAAATAGTTTATTAGTTATGAAAGGGGGCATGGCTCATTGTGGGGGCAGGGCAAACCGTCAACAATCCAAGTGTCCAAGTGTGTGTGTGTGTGTGTGTGCGTGTGTGTGTTCCTACAAAATTTGGCCATCCTACGTGAATCCATGAGGAAGTTATGCAGCTTTTTGCAATAGGCCACTCCCACAGCCCCTTTTAGCCAATTGGCATGAACACAAACACACACCTTCACTCACACACACACACCTCAATGCCAAATTTCAGCTTTCTAGTTTTCAACAATTGAAAACTTTGTACTGTTCACATCCTAAGTTCTAACAGCTTTTTTATTTTTGCAACCTGCAATACAGCCTATGTGTTGTGTAAGTTCAGCAAGCTGCCCAGGAAATCTTGGTTTTTATTTGTAAATTTGGATTCATGAATATGGAATTTGGCTAGTATACTAATTAAACTGATTAGATTAAAGTGCATGTCTAAATCGCTTTTCTGCTGTAAAAACCCAAACAATACATTTTTCCATCTTAACAAAAACTTACTGTATTTCTTTCCAGTAAGAGATGACAGAAGGCAAAGTTGTAATATCTTGCTGAAAGAGTTTGCATAAAGTCTTATTGTTCTTAGGGGACAAATAAAAACAGGCTTTGTTTATAATATGATACATTGGATCCAGAGAAGGAGGATCAGTCACATCTATTTGTGATAATTCTGCCATAGAGAATCATGAAAAACATCATGGTGACACAGGGATTTATGGGTAATAGCTCTCAGTAAAGTGCAGTCTAATGCGGACTTGTGGGAAGGGTGCGTCGGGGTGCTCCTGAGCACCTCTGGGGAACAACGTTAGAGAAATGGGTCACCCTGTGGTGACCATAAAACCCACAGCCACCAAACTTAGCCAACTGGTTTGAAATGACAGATGGTGGTGCTGTAACAGGCAACTACTTAACAACTGAACTACTGAACTAACTACTGAACTGATTAACATAGAATTGAAATTTTATATTTCATAGATTTTCCCCCCTATAATTCCTTCTCTTCCATAGATGTGATCACACATAATGTAGCTGTTTTCCACCATATTGGGGTTTTCATCAGTTTGATTTTTCCAGTCTCTTCATAGACCATTGAATGAATCTTACTCAAATTTAGTATGCAGCATCTTCAAACTCACATTACTTAAAATTATCAAAAGAATGTTGGTACTCTAAATTTTTGGGCTGCTATACACCAATCATTTTCTGCAATGGCACCTATTCCACACAAAGAGCAATGAACACAAAGTGCAGTCTCCCTTGACCTAAACGGTCACCCCATGATTCTGCTACACCAAACTCCACAAAACTTGGTGTGCAGATTTCACTGCAGTAATCAAATGGTTATAACTCTCAAATGGTTGTCATCATGAAGTTGAAATTTGGTGTGCTGTGCCTTTGTCCAGTGTCCTAAAAATCTGCAGAGTTGAATCATGAACATGACGAGCGTGAACAAATATGTGGCATTACAGGTCTCGTTCTGCTTGGACCCTGTGGACTATTATTTTTACTGCTGATCATGTTGGTGCTGGCTGTGGTATCTGGTGGGACCACAGCCACCACGCACGGGAAATGGTGATTTGAAATGTAAGATGAAAGCACAAAACTGGCTCTTGAACAGTTGTGAGCAAGCGTTGCGTCCAGAGATTTACCAACGATGACTGAACAAACTGCCAAAAGATTTCTGTCACTATTTCCATCCCTACCAGCCACTAAGAAGAAAAAATTTAGGTCAACGGAAAGCAGTTTACTAATGTCACATTACATGAGTTCTTGGCAACGAAGTCCTCGGTTACCTCTTGCTGTTATTTGTAGCCACTAAAATATAAAACTGCCTTAGTAACAATTAGGGACTATTAGACAAAATGAGGTCTGCTAAAGCTATACATCCCTATCTTGCTATTTACAGTAGAATTGAAAATCTCCCCTGGGTTGATAGTGTATAGAGAGCACATTAGGGTGCAGGAACAATACACAGTCTATCTAAATTATCTCCGTACAAATATTTGAAACGATGGAATACAATAGAGGCCAGCAGAGCCTTGATCAATGTTCTTATACTACCGCGGTGTGCACTGTTTGTTCCATAGAGACATAATGGAATATCACAAAAACCAATTACCCACAGAGCTGAACAGCAACAGAAAAATGTTCATGACGGTCCGACTGCTGCTTTGGAAAATTCCACCATCATCCTCTGTGAGATGTGGATTCAGAAGTACAGTTTTATTTGTTATACAATTCGTGGAACTCTCTGGGGATGAATGCCCTCCAGAGGCCCATTCATAAGATAAATTGGCCTGAAATTCATTGGTCCTGCAGACAGTCTCTGTCTCTCTTTGTCTGTCTCACTCTCTCTCTCTCTCCTGCTCTCCTGTGTACACACACACACACACACACATACACACATACACACAAACATACACGCACGTCCCCTAATGCCCTCTTGTTCTTCCGTGCTATTTGGAGTTGCAGTAAGCACAGGCTAAAAGAGGGGGAAAAAAACACCTTTGCATCTGTCTGTGGAGCTGAAGTCCAGCCTAGGGCCTACTAGGCTTCAGTGAAGTGTGCTGTGATTTGACAAGGCCAGTGATGAGAGGCACTGTAAATATCCGGCTGTCATGTGACTCACTTCATGGCCTCAAGGAATCAACGAAAGGTCAGTGTTTCCTGATGCCATTGCCAACAACTAAATTAAGTGACTTCATCTCTTGCTCATACATCTGTCCCATTTTAGGAGATGGATACATTGGAGGTGTTGCATCACCGTGAAATGATCATTCATATTTCTACTGGAATGCACAAGCATGCAAGCATCCATGCATGCACACACACACACACACACACACACACACACACACACACACACACACGCACATGCATGCACACAGTTGGGTCCTTACACAAACTCACAGCTTTTTTTACCCTGTCACCTCTAGATGTGTGGACGCATACACAGACACACACACACACACACACACACACACAGTCAGGCACGTAGTTTGCACTCACACCCTCTGGGCTCGTCTTCATACACGTCACATCTGACCGTGACAACAGTGTATGAACATACACGTCTCAACAGTTCCTCTTGTGCAGCAAATTATGATCCATATTCGCTATCTCAACACAGTGTAAAAGGTCAAACAGCATAATTTAGCCAGGTCACGAGTTCCACGTGAGAAAGAAAATTTATGTCGTCAAGTCAGAAGAGTCAGACAAGTCTCTCCAGAACCCAAATACACCCTGTAAAAATAAAGGTTTAGAAAAGCTTCCTGGTTAGATGAAGGCTTTATAGTAGTCTTAGCATCTTCAGTGATTCCTTTTTTAATGTGTTGGTGGTTGGGTTGGGGGGGAGGGTGTTGCTGTGACTCTCCTGTGAGTCACAGTGTGTATTTGTATATGTCTCTGTCATAAAATTGCTTTGGGGTCTTGCATTTAGCCTGCTGCTTAGATTTTTCCACCTTTTAATGCTAATGCATTCATGCTGAAGTGCACAGGCAGTGTGGCCCTCAACATCGAAAATGTTCTGCTGACATGCAGACTACAAAACAAAAACTTTTGCACTGTGGGCTCAAAAGAACTTACAAGTCCTTACAAGGGATAAACTGAGGGATGTCCAAAAAGAGATTGACAGTAAGGTGGAGAGAATTCTGTTGGACAGAAGATATTGGTCAGCTGAGTATTTTATGGAGCAAACAGATGTTGACAAATGACCAAAAGTCCCTAAATATCTGTAACGTCCCGAGTGGCCAAGCCCCAAATGGAATATCTGCCCATGTCCTAAAACAGTGCTCTCAGAAATTAGCTGGGCAACTTTAAATCCATTTTCCAGCAGTCTGTCGACTACTGGTAGCATGTCCATGGAAAATCGAATGCTCTTTAAATAAAATGCTGTTTACTTTACTGTTGAGTGTACTGTGCCATGGGGAGACATGCTGGATGACACAAAGAGGAAACTTTGATACCCAGAACAAGAAGCCAAGGCTGAACAGCAAGACTGAGTCTTGTGCTGTGGTTTTATAACATCCATCTTACTAAATCTAATGAGATAGAGATTTGTTGTCCGAGCTTACAGCAGCCCGTTATGACAAAAAGAAGCTAAATCAGAGCAGCCAATGGCTCTGGCTGAGAAGGAGAGCACCAGTTGAGGCCCAAAGTATAGAAATCTATAAGTAATACATAAAATGTCACAACTATAGCTCCTAAAAATTTGCAGGTGTGTGATTCTCATTTGTTGGTTTTATAGATAATTTCTGTGTATTTCATTATAACTATCATAAACACATATTAACAACTAAAAACAATAAGGATGACAGGGAAAAACTCATCTTGGAGACTGTGACTGTGACAGAGTACGCTTTATGTGGGAATTAGAGATTTAGACACCTACAAGTTCAAGACATAAAATTGCGAATGCCGAACAGGAAAATGAAAATGCAAATTACATTATATCCTTATCCTGGGCAAGCCAGTCCTTGCATGATGTGTAAACATAGCTGACAAATAAACCTTAAATCACCCTCCATGCAGCTGAGTGCATTTTTAGGCAAAATGCCCAAATGCAGTCTTCTTCAAATGTAAACATAATGTTTGCTTGGCCTACGCGCTACAGCACTGAGAAACATTTCTCCACAGTTACAGCATCTGTCTCAACAGTAAATCTGCTTGTCCTTATCCAACCTCATAAATGTTTACATAATGTTGATTGTTGCAATACAAGACATGAATTTGTAAGAACAAATGACTGATGAATTATTTATTAAGGGCATAAGTTATTTATTTCATAGTTAAATATTTAATAATATGTCAGAAATGACAGTTAATTCAGGGAGAGTGATATGTTGTAAAAGTAAAATAAGTTTAGTAGGCAAAGCATGACTTCACAAATATTATTAGGGGTATTTTTCAATGATAATGGATCTGTTTCTTGACAAATTTAAGGGCTTAACACTGTGACACACTTTTTGTTTTAAATATGTCTTAATAATATGAATGAATTATTGTCAAATGACTTAGATCAGTCTGAGAGCGAAATTCTTTTAAAGACTCTTCAAACAGGGGTGCCATTGTCTGGAAGGAAGTGTGTCTTGTCACACACTTTGTTTTCATTTGCGATAACACTGATGCCAAGAGGAAATACATAAAAAATTGTGAGCAACTCAAAACTAGAGCGCATACCATGTATTATTACAGCAGCAGTGGAGATTCGATTTCAACCTGCACCCTTTGCTGCATGTCATCCGCTCTCTCTCCCCCATCTTTCCTGTCTATCTCCACTGTCACTGTCAAATAAAGCAGAAATGCCAAAAAATTGTCTTAAAAAAAAAAAAAAAAACTACAGAGATTATGGTCAGTTTTGTAGTCATTTAGCAGAACTGAGATTATTGACAGACATCTGGCACAACTCCAACCACCCAACTGCAGATAAATGTCTAATTATGCATCATGCAATGTTGAGGAATGCCATAGGGCTCACCCTGGGCTGAAATTTCACCCAGGCAGGTAATTCAAATGCTGGGCATGCTTTAGGCACTTTTATGGTTTTATAGTTTTATGTAAGGTGACAGCAACAAGCAAAATGAGCCTTTTATTCTTAGGCTGCTTTTGTAATTTGATTCCTTAAACTAGAACTTGTATGTCAGTGTATGTTTAGGTTCTGTTTACCTGTGGGCTTTGTTGATCTTGTTACTCTCCAGCTAAAAGCAGCTAATCTCAGGGTATCGATGGTAGCGCTGACCAGGCTGATGGAGCTAGTGATTATTACCATCTTTCTCCTGTAATTAGTGATTACTGAATCTCTTCTCTGAGATGTTGAGGGGGCTGGAGAAGTGGTTTGGGATGGATTAGAGCTGACGTCAATGGCACATGCAAATGTGCTTCTCCAAGCTTTATGTAAAAGCTCTGAATTGGGAGCTTAGCTGGGGAATTTTGTCCACATGCTCTAGCCCATTCTTGTCAGTGCTGGAAGGATTGCGTGGTCTCACTGATGGGTTGGACGACCAGCTCTCTCAGCTTTGAAGCTGATAAACCTTTTAAAACCATGACAAATATTCTCCCGCAATTTTGCCGGAGGAAAAGCAAAGAAATGAAATAGGTAGCAAAGGCAGGAATATGAAAATGTGCTACTCTATTCACCTCAAACCCCCAACAATATAAGAAAGTGTTTTTTTGTCTCCCTGTAAAGGCCTTAATCACTTATTTTTGCTGCTTTGAGCATACATGATGCGTTTCCCATTTTGATTCTCTCACTCAACAGTCCAGTCCTCTCCATACATTAAACCTCATTATCCTGCACCCTAATGGTCTTGAATCAATATGGCAGTCAATAATAACCAATATGGCTGTAGTGTTGAGGCATGTGGGTTGTACTGGAACAGTTATCATCAAATATTTGCTGCACAACCTCCATGACATGGCTGCGTGGCACAAGTTAGGCAGCAAGGGTGAGACATCCAGTCAGTTTCCATAGTGATGTGGTTGAATGGAGGGGATTAGCAGGGGCAGTGTGGTGAGAAGGGATTGCAGGCTTCTGTCAAAGCTTGCATTTAAAGAGCTCCATGTCTTGGCTCACTCCTATTTGGTGAAGCTGATCATGGGCCCTTCTTCTCCCTACACTCCCTACCGTCTTACTTCCACTGATACAGAGATGTTTTATGGGCATTGAACCTGCTGTCTGCTTTTCTGTGAGAGTTTCTCGTTCTAAGTTATTCAGTAGGCTGGTTATATGCCAATAAATGATCACTGTGCAAAAAATACTGAGTGTGATCAGCTGTACATGAGGGATGTCAATTTAATGTTGATAGCAATAATGGCATTCAAAATTAACCTTATTAATGGCTTAATACAGAACATAAAAAAGCTTTCAAAATGTTTTAGTGCACCAACAAATGTTTGAAACACTTAACTGAGAGCCGTACCAGATTTTCAGAACTTTCTCCCATTAAAATGAAGGCACTTTTCCTTCTCAACGCACTGCATGGTATAATGCTACTCTGTCATCCAACTTTCAATCCCCACCGCTGCAAGGACCAATCTGATGTGGATTACTTTGCCTTCAAAATCTAGAGTGTGAAGTTAAGCATACGACTTACTGCAGTTTACAGACTGTCATTTGAAGAGTGTAATTCCTATCTCTATGTCAAGTAATTTTTGAATAGAATCTCAGTTTAATTAAAAAGAATAAATAAATAAATAAAATGTTTCAAATCACAAATCTGAAGTTTCTGTGTAACAGAATATTTAATCAAATTTTATGTGTCTGCAATTTGATTACTGTTTGTTGTTCTGTAATTAAGTATCCTGAATTTGAATTCATATTGCTTTAATCTCATTATATATATTCTTTATACTCGAGAACCCTAGTTTTTATAAGATCCAAATAAAAGCTTTACCAAACAAACCAATGCTGTTACCTCATCTGACAATAAGTTTGATCTGTTCCCCACCAGTTTTCATTTTGAAATTAAAAACAGACGCCAGTCATCATCAGATGCAAGGCATCCTACA